>BQNB010098009.1:0-25254 GCA_026074375.1 Tanacetum coccineum | reverse complement strand
GTATCCCACCAAAATGCACGGATCCCCTTTTTCTTTCATCTTATCTAAGTTCTCACCATCTCTTGTTAGGTAACAAGTGCAACCAAAGATGTGAAGGTGTTTGATTGAGGGTTTTCTGTCATTAATGATGTGATATGCCATTTTCTCATGAGTTGGGATGATGATTGATCTATTTTGAGTATAGCATGCAGTTGCAATTGCTTCAGCCATAACCACGCTTGAGATGAGAAAGTCTTTGATGCCATAACCACGCTTAGTCTATTTTGAGTATAGCATGCAGTTAATGCAGTCGAAGTTGAGATGAGAAAGTCTTCGATGCCATAACCACGCTTGAGTTGGTGATGCTTTAGCCATGAGACAGATTGGAGTTGATGAAGTTGTTTCTTGAAGAGAAATTGTATAGAGATCAGTTCCACGATTACCGGTTAGTAAGTCATTTCCCTGAAGATCTCTAACAAAACACGTAGATTTTCAAAATGCAAGAATTGGACGTAGTAAACCCTTTTGATCGTGATATTTCCTTCGACGTAGTAAACCAAGAAAAGATTATGATTGAGACCTTCGACGTAGTAAACCCTTTTGATCGTGATATTTCCTTAAACCAAATCTCCATAACCAAGAATTGGAGCAAATTGATCATTGCCAAAACGAACGGTACCCAAGTATTTTTCAACAAAATTGCACAGCAGAGATAGATTGCCCGTCATGTGCTTTGTGCATCCAGAGTCAACAATGAATAGGATGAGTTATACAATCTGCAAGAGAATTAGAGGATGATGGAATACATGACAAATTGGATCCTAAAGTGTTTGTGAGTTTTAAGACATTAGTTATCCTAGATACATTATGTTGATCTACGATCTAGCTCATCTAGGATATCATAATCATGATCCAACAGAATAACAAATAATACAATCATAATTAAGAACAAGGTGTTGATGGGCATTGTTGGCTATCCACATTTCCACGCCTTACTAGTTTTATTATATAGTTCCTATTACAACTCTTTGAATTGTGGTAGTGGATTCTAATGCAACTGTTTCTTCTGGGGTGTTGCAACAGGTTTGTTT
Source organism: Tanacetum coccineum (assembly GCA_026074375.1). Taxonomy (NCBI): domain Eukaryota; kingdom Viridiplantae; phylum Streptophyta; class Magnoliopsida; order Asterales; family Asteraceae; genus Tanacetum; species Tanacetum coccineum. The sequence continues at coordinate 24,184 of BQNB010098009.1, read as the reverse complement.
CGCTGACTTTTGGGTTTTCTAGACTAATAAGCATGACATTATGGCTTCTTAGTTCTAGCATTCACGTATTCAAAACTTAGAAACACAAGCATCATGATTGAATTAAACACAATTTTTCCAACAAGTAGCACAAACAACATTAAACATTTCGAAGTCTCTGGAATTTTACAACTGTCAATTCACGCAGTTATAGGACTTTGTTTGCATTAGAATAATACGAGAAATCCTAGGGTGGTCTTCTACTTTAGGTCTTTATAATACTTCACTTGACTAGTGTTTTGGCAGGACAATTATCTTTCATAGATTGCTCCTAGGCTCTCGTTTGTGTTATTACTACTTGCAATTCGATACATGCCTGGGTTTAATCACTTTTGTGTTACTGACAGCTTGCGTTGCTTTTCGAGGAAATTTGTTGGGAGTGGATGGTTTTGATAAACCTTTGACTCATTAGTTTTTGAAATCCGACTTTTTCTTAGCAAAATTTGTTTATCATAGAGAGTCTGAAAAGGAGCCGGTTTTCCTAAACTAGATGTTTTAGAATTTTGAGCATTTGGTTGTCGAATAACAGATGAGATTTTTTATCACAACTTAGTGGTCCACAGATTTTCCTTTGCTTTTTTTAATGAGTTTCTTTAATCATGTTTTGTCTTGAGATTGAGCTTTCAATCTTGTATTCAAAATATTGTTCACATTCCTTTCGAAAATACATTTGACGCTTTTTCTTTGCAACTGTCATTTCTATTCAGTTGTTCTGACATTGTTGTTAAAGCGATTTCAAGAGAAGTTATGTTTTTCTAATTTAGCAAAAACTGCGTAAATTGCTCAAGTGTAAATCTCGTAACTTACAATTCAGTTTATTCAGAAAGTTTTGTGCAAGACAGTACAATTCCCTAACTTTTATGAAAATATAAGCATTGTCTTTCAGTGATCTCATCCTAATCAGATGCAGTTTGCAAATATGAACATCATAATATCAATTCGACACACATTTATGCAATAAAAAAAGCATATCCATAAAGTAGAAAAATTTTGCGTTAATCTCAGATTCAAGTTCATCAATTTCATCTTCAGAGATTCAACGTACTTTAAATCAGCATGCATTTCTTGCTTAAGTTCATGAACAAATGCGAAACTATCATTCTGAGTCTTAAGGGCAAGGGGCATTAAACATGTCTTAATTAGGATTTCCGTATCTTGAGCAGTTGGGGAACGAAGATGAAGACGGTCGTTTTAATGTTTTTCCACGCTTGATCGTCAATTCTTTTCAATATGATTTATGTTATTTGTATTGACATTGTATGTTGTCTACTTTTGTTATTGATTTTGACAATAGTAAAGAAATTGATGTTTTGAAATATTTGGTTTTGTTTTCACAAAGATTTTCTCCACCATTTTCTTTCTTTTTCATTTGCCCTTGGCGACTGAATTTCTTAATGCTGAGTCGGTGTTTAACAAATTTCATGAAAGACTATTTTCTCGTGGGTAGTATAAGGTTTGACTAAGTCTTTAGACAATTTTGAGCGAACTCTCTTCTTCCAAGGTAGTAGAATATCTGTCCCTCTCGGGATGAGTTTGTTGCAGGATCAGATTTAGTATGTTGAGATCGCATACAAAATGGTTTTCATATTGAGCACTTTTGAGGTACATTGGATTGGCAAATGTTGGTCACCATTAAATGTAGGCATTTGGGTGCAACATATGTATGGTTTGGATGGATTGATTCTTTTGTAAACAATTCTCATTTAAAACTTTTTTGGGCTTTTGCCATTGTATTCTTTTGTCAATTATCTTTCTTTTTTTTTTGTTTCAACTCCGTTCATTACTTTGTTTTCTCCTTGACATAGACCTTCGTAACTGTGACTTGGTTAAAGACTCTGTTTGACTAACTCATCGTGGTTTCCCTTTGAAATGGAATTTTCGTAGGTTTAACTTTTAAACCTTCTTTTATGTCAATTTCCTTTTGAGTTAATAGTCTAGTGTTTCATTTAAATTATGTTCAAGTTTCTCATAGTCAATAGTACGATTATTAAAGGCCATGTACGCCTCAAGAATCAGTCTGCTTATTTTGAAAGTGGAACTAAAACAACTATCCGAATACTATTAGTTCCCCTCGAGTTCTATAGTTTCGCAAGAATAGATTTGCACTCAGTTTATTCTTGAGTCAATGTTGCTTTGCTTTCTTTTAATTGCTTTTGAATCTTTTTGTTTTCTATCGACATCAAGTTTTTAAATGTGCAATTAAATTCGCAAGTGCAACACGCTCTTATCATCACATTCTACATCATTTTGGTCATCTGAATATCATTGTCACAATATCCGTGTGAGTCAGGAATACATTACGGTCATCCGTCCACTGCTCATGTTGTTACTAATGGATTCAGATGCTCAAATGTTGTTCGTCGTTGGCAGAATTATCATCAGTATCATAATTGTACTGTTCTAATGGCTCAGAGTCAAGTGTCTGAGTCCTGCATAGGAAACCTCTGGATCTTTTGCCATGTAATGTATTGTGCTTCCAATTCTTGTTCATCAATTTCTTAATCCGTGGTTGTAGCCGGTCAGATTGCCTCTGCTTGAAGTTGTACACTTTCTCAACTTTTTTACACAACAAACATCTTTTCCCTTGTGATACAGTGGAGTCTTTCAACCCGTTTTTGCTTTCTGCATGTCTTTAGCATAATGACCAAATTCCTTGTAGTTAAAACACTGTATCCAAGGACTGTTGCACTACTGGACACCTATAGTATTCTCTAGCCCAGCAAAATTTTACTGCCCTCTGATTCCCAAACTGTCCAGTCTGATGTCATTCTTGTACCTTAGAGTAGTATCCACATTCTTTTTTCTAGTGTTTGAGGAAGTTCTAAGATTGTTGTTGGTAGGTTTGTAGATTTTCTTAAAGTACTTTGCAATGAGAGCCAAATTTTTTTGCATGTCTTTATCCCTCTGGGGCTTGTTCAGGATCACTGTCTTCTTCAGATGCTGACTCAGATGGTGGTGTGAGTGGTTTGGCTATCTCTTTGCCTTTGTATCTTGTAGTTCTGAGCTCTGGTTGGAAGTGAAGCTTTTGAGTTGGTGCATATGATTTGTGATGACTTTGGTAATTGATAATAAGGGTCTTGATATGTTTGAGCTGCAGCAAACAAGTTGAAATGGGTTAGCATTCTTGGCATTCTTCCAGCCGGAGGTTCATTAACTTCCTTTGTATTGATTCATAATGTCAAAGAGTTTGTGATATGAAACTTCATCCAATAGTGTTGTTGCTTGGACAATTGTTACAAAATCTTGACCATTCTGGTTGAGTTGTTGAAGAAAATTGAAAATTGTCTTGCATCGTAGCAACTGATCAAATTGTTTCTGATATTTCATTCATCATCTTGTAGAATCTTGTGTAGTAAGATCAATTGTTCTCCATGTGAGAGGTGAATTGACCAAACATCCCAAATAAGTTTGTTAGGACATCGTGAATTATGAAGTGATTCACCTTGTTGTAGCCGTTCTGATGGCTTCCCACATTTCTTAAGCTGTCTTAATGCATCCAACAGTTGAGTCTATTTCCTCTACAATTCTGTCAATATCAAATGAATGCTACTTTTTCTGATTCAAAATGAGCTCTGTTTTCAGGAGTCATATTCATAACTGTCTCGACTGTTGTTTGTTCAGGAACTGCTGGAGAATTCTCTGTTGCAGGAACAGCTGGAACTACGACAGTAGTTGGAGTGTAAGGACCTTCGAGAATGCACTTCCGTAAGGCATCACCAGTTGGTCTTGTATCAATGTATCATAAGAACCGTGATCGCCATTGTGCATATCGTCCCGTTGTAAGCATTGGTGGACGATCCCTTGAACCAGGAAAAGTAGGAAGAAACTAGGAAGAATGTAGAGAGAAAAACAAAAGAGAGAAAGTAAGAGAATTGGAGGATTACTTGCAAAAATGAAAGTCTTACAAATGAACCAATCGCTCACCTTTCTTCCTTGGTGAGGTGTATAAGTATCAAACTAAAAGGCTTTCATGCCTTTAGTAATTCTACGGGCTGGGCTCGGGATTACTTGGGCTTTCGCCCGATACACGTGACCGGTTAGCTTACATTTAAGAGCCCGTTTACCCGTCTAGCCTATTACAACGTATATTAATTAATGACCGAGACCTAATATAATTAATGAACAAACTTCTCGTTCGACTCAATATTTTTGAGGCTAACACATACTTAGTTTACACAAAATCAACAACCAACGTTGCGTATAAAGAAGCTTTATTTCGCATTTGAACTAAAAGCATATACTTTGTAATGGCGGCAAATTTATTAAGTTCTATTTACTCTTATAGGTTTACCATTTATTTCTTTTTGTTTTTTATTCACTCTTTAAATATTTTACATTGGTCGGTGTACAATATACAATTTTAAACAACCAATATTTAGCAAACAAAAATATATAAACAATAATTAAAAGTCATGCTTTTATTTGGTAAAAATTTGTTATACGCTACATCAGGCGGGCTTAGACCACTAGTATATATATTATATATATATATATTATATATATGATATATTTAGTATATATAAGTATATATTATGATTATATATATCTACACGAATAACTATTTATTAAAAATTTACAAACTATAAATTACATGATATTTTAAATAAGAAATAAACAGAAAAAAAAAAAAACAAATAATAAAAAGAAAAAAAATACATTTTTAAAAAAAAAAAAAAAAAAAAAATTTTTAATTATAAAAAAATGTTTCTTAATATTACTTTTTCTTACTTACAAACTTGTTGGTAGTAATATACGTTTTCATTGTAATAATACTTTATTTTTTATACATATATAACAATCATGATATAGATATTGATGAGTTTATTTCATGCATTCGTATTATATATGATATAAATTGATTTTTTTGTGATTTTAAAAATCGTTTTGATGTATTGTCTTTTGATATCAAATTCATTTTAAATCTCGGGACATGGTACATTTTTAAAAAATGTTAGTTTTGATATTTTTAAAATTATAAATATCATAATTTAGAGTTCATAATTATTTTAAGTAATTTTTTGATATATAAGACATATTAAAGGTTTATAAAGGATATATATATTCAATTATGAAGGTTAAAAAAAGATATATATGCAATTACAAAAGTTTATTAAGAATATATATGCAATTAGTAGTTTAAGTTGGATATATATATGTAATTTTTAAGCTTTTGAAAGAATATATATGCAATTATGAATTTAAATTGAATATATATACAATTTTAAGATTTTACAGGGATATATATGCAATTTCAGCGATCACCGATGCACCTTCACCTAATGATCCAAAAACTCAACAAGTAGTATTATATGATATGATTAAAATATGAATTGGCCCCATGAAGAAAACAAGAAGAAAATGTAGAGTAATAAACAAATATATGTCGACAGCAATACCTCATTTTTCTTGGTATATTGGGTTGGGTCTATTCGTAATTTTGACCTATCTAATTTCATTGGAATTTCCCCTACGAAGAAGCATCCTTCCCTCCTACCTTTTGTAACAGAAATTAGACTTTATCTCCTCACAACTGGAAAATGACACATGACAACAACATATTGTTTTATATATTATAAAGGGTAAAAGCTACGGTTACCAACGTACTTTTCATATTTTTCCGATTCGAATCATTTACTTTTTTATTAACACGGAAACTCATGTACTTTTAAATTTTATACCGACTTGAAACACATTATATATTAAATATCCATTAAAAGAGTAAATAACACCATAAAAAATAAAATAAAATACACGTGGATGTTAAATATATAATGTGTTTCAAGTCGGTTTAAAATTTAAAAGTACGTGTGTTTCCGTGTTAATAAAAAAGTAAATAGTCATTCGGGAAAATTTGAAAAAGTTCGTTGTACTATTATGGTTTTACCCTATTATAAATTGGGGATAGCGTGTCTACAATTTTTGTAATCAATTGACTACAATCTTCCACAAAAAATAAACAAGAAATGATTCAGGGACTCACAAAAAAGACTTAAGGACCCACTTTCATACTCAGACACCCACGATTTATAGCACAAATTATAACTAATTGACTACAAAAAATTATAACTAATATATCCCTTTATAAATTTGTATAATTTTCTAGAGTTTGTGCCTAAAAACATCCTAATTGCATGTGTAAAAAATGTTTTTAGTAGGATATAACATCTCTTTATAAGGATATGTTTCACAAAAATAACTGTTATCGCAACTGAAGATAAAGTTGTAGTAAGACGAAGAAAAAGAGATTATAAAAAATAAATAAATTATAAGCATTTTACTTTTAGAAATTACAAAAGATTAATTTTCTTTAATCTCTTATAAGTTGTGTTTTCCAAACAAAACTTATATTGTTTGTAGCTTAATTTTTTTAAATATAAGCACAATCTTTACTTGTTAAAACGTTATAGTAGAAAATAAACTTTGTATCTTTCAGATAAACATTTGTGAAAGTACGTTACTATTAATATTAGAGGCTATTATTAGATGCTAGTCCGACTTCTACGTACCACCAAATGGTCAATTCCAAAAGCAAACAACTTCCCATTTCCATGAATATGCACTCATGGAATTGGTCACCAACCTCTTCATATATATAAACAATCCATACATCAATTCTCTTCATCACAAAACCAACATTACTACTATATCTTAAAATTAAAATTCCAATGGCTGCACCCAAAACACAAGTCGAGTTTCATGATCATTTACCTTTGATAGAAGAAAAGCTCGGCGGAGAAGGTCTTATAGGCGAATTATGCAAAGGGTTCGAGCTTCTAATGGACGCGAATAAAGGGGTGATCACATTCGATAGCTTGAAGAATAACGCGTCTTTTTTAGGACCTCCAGATATGAGTGATGTGGATTTGATGAGCTATGGGTAAAAGAAGGCCGCATTATGTGGGCGGATGGGCGTTAAACCAAATGGAGTTTTGTGTTTTAATGTTTAGATTAAGTCCTGAGTTGATGGATCAATCCGAGTTTTTGTTGGAAGAAGCTCTTGAACAAGAGTTTAAGAATTCATATCAATAGTTGTTTGTTTTCTTCTTTTATTATATGGTTTTCTATATCAAAATCTGAGTTTTTTTGTAATGGGTCATATGATGTTTCGTGACTTGTTAATCTTTACAGATTGATTGAACTTCTATATAACGTTAATATATGCGATTTCATAGTTCGTTTTTATGGCTGATCGAATTGTATGTAAATCAAAGAGACCATGATGAATGTAATTATGAAATGAATCTAAAATGGTTTAGTAACAAACATGATGTGAAGTGATACCGGATATAAAAAAAAAACATATTTGTAAAACTTAAAAAATGAGTAATCTTGTGAGACTAAAACACACAATTTTTTTTAATCACAAAACACGTTTTATTTTATCGACGTTCGTCATCTTTATTAATAAGAAAATCTGGTGACATCGACTCGTTTACAGCTTTGAAGTTGGCAAATATTTCGTTCTTAGAATTTCCACTTTACAGCCCATTCACAAATTCATGGTAGCCACCACCTAGATATTCACGTCGACTAATTATTTTATTAGAGAATCACAAAAATAAGTATTTTCTTTAGTCGGATGGAGTGACAATGTGCAACTCATCATTCTTTTTAGCGTCAGATCAACTTTCTTTTTCCTTTCACTTCAACTCACTCATACTCATCATTCAACCGTAGTGGTCACTACTAACTCGCAGTTAATTAAAATACACACTTTGTACAAAATATACCACACAAAATACTCATACACACTCGCAAACTAAATAAAAAAAATATTAAAAACAAAAAGATGGCCCCACAGTTTTTATCACTCACGGATGATGAGTGGCTCACCATTGAGACTTTGTTTTGCGATATGTCACGCGTGAGTTTATTTGTGTGTTTGAGTAATTCACCTGTGAGTTATGCACTCACCCCGTGAGTTGCAATCCACTCCGAACAGCCTTAGAATAGCAACAACTATATTAACAAAACTATTATTTTCACAATCATTTTTCATGTGATATCAATTTTTCAGAAAAACAAAGTATAATTCGCAGCAGTCGGAGATTTTTATTAAAACTAGACGATTATCCGCGTATAACACTAGTTGCCCATGAGCCACTGGGCTAGTTTTATAGCAAAAAATGTTGTCACCTCAACAATTTTCTCATATAACTCAGAACTTATAACGTACTTAACCAAAACACATGCCCTCCATCACTCAAGTTATAGGACATTCTCTCGCCCACACATAACTCAATAAAACACAATTACAAATACAGATAAAAAAAACCGTATAACACAGCTGATAGGTTTCTTGCGATGAGCTATAACACACGATGGGGTGTGAAGTAGAGCAATAGGGCTGAGTTATCAGGCTCCGCCTCATAGCTTGCCCTATAACTTGTACACACCCGGTGCCCTATAGAAAGTTCTATGACCACACGTTACTTGTTATCGTGAAGTAGTATAAAGTAAAGTACACTAAAGTTAATGGCATGTAAATTAAAGGTCACATTGACAAAAACAGATAGAATACGAAATATCCACACCACTTGGTTCTAATCTTTGAACGCAAGATGTTGAAAACTTAAAAATTCAAACTCAGATTAAATGTATTATGTTAAGTTTGAAAACTTAAACTTCTATTTCAAATGGTTAACGCATGCTTGTATTAAAACCAAACGAATGCCGGCGCATAACGTCAACGGTGCATAGTGGTAATGTTAATTTGTGTGTGCAATTTTCTTTTAATGTATATATGAGCGTGAATTTTATTTTATTTTTTGGTTTAACTTTAAATCGTAACTAATTATTTAAATATTTAATAGATTGTGTTGGCTTTTTATAAGTATATTTTATTTAAAAAACGTGAATCCTTTTTTTAAAGTTTTTAAGTTTAAGCAAAATGTTTTCTAGTATAGACTAGAAGATTACCTGTGCATAGCAATGACGGTGTATAATAACGTTATTGTGTATGTAATTTTTTTTATGTATTATGAGTGGGGTAAGTGAGAGTGAAGATAGTAAATGAAATTAATTGTAATAAAATATTTAAATATTTAATAAATCATATTGACTTTTAGAATTAGGGTATTTTAGTGCAACAACATTATTCATTTTTAAGTTATTCAAATTTTAGTAAAAACACGTTCGTACTTTATATGTAGTATAAATAAGATAGGTATCTATAAAGATGTCAACTATAACAAAAAATCAAAAATCAACGGTACTTAATCTCGTCTTTCACGAGATATGAAGGAGGTATGATGTAAGTAATCTTAGTCTTACCTGAAAGCAAAGAACCCGCTTGCAGATGTTAACTATAAACTATAATGTATATTAGCTTACAAGTTCTTTCGAACATCACTCAATCGAGTAGTTAAAATATTGTTAAAAGAGTAGGAAGTGGATTTTGATTTGTTCTCCAACGAGTTGGTTGGAGCCCGCGCTTCGCGGCGGGGCGTTTGTTGTCATTTTTTGGATATGTCGTTTTTCGGAAATTCTCGAGCATAAAATTACAGCAAGTCATTTAATCAGAAATAATTCAGCCTATGTTTTTATTTACAAAACCATGTCAAAATTTAAAGTGAAATTGGAGTAGTTTTTATACAACAGATGGAGTTGTTTGTCCATATCGACTTTCGAATAACAACAGATGAGTAAACTCACAAATAGCTTAGAGATAAAATATACGCGCATCTTAAAAAACGCATACTTTAAATCAATAATGAGTCTTGACTAACCACTCGAAGTTGATAATGGGACAACAAACGTTGTGGCCTATATGAAGGCGCGATGAAGTTCTGATGGATGTCTCAAACAATTGCAAGACGATTTGAAGCAAATGAATTTCTTTTATGATTATATGATAGAGTAGCAACCGGACTCCCAAATATAGAATGATATGAAGCACCACACCATGTTATTTTTATCTTCTTTCATTTATTATACCTTTGTGTACCTATCCATTTTTCGAAACACATAATAAGCCGAAACTACGTAAGCTAGCGAGCCCAAAATAAGATTAAAACAAAACACACCATATAAGCTTATTAAGATGTAAACTGAGCTACATAACACACTTAAAAGCATTAAAATGATATTCGTAAACAATTACATACAAAAAGATTTGATTAAACGATGAATTGAAATTATTGATTTAGGGTTAGGATGTACCTCTTTATTCATAGCGAATGTAATAACACCTCAAACCCTCAATAATCTTCCGGCAAAAAAAACCTCTTTATTCTTCTCCCACTAATCTTTCGGTACCAAAAAACATCCAAAACTCAAAACCCCAACTTTTCCCCTTGATAAACTGCTACTGAATCTGAAACGGCTAAGAATCCCTAAAAATTAAACCATAACACCCCCGTTTTGATGGTGTCATTTGACTGTCTGATTGGCAGACGTGGATGAAACTGGAAGAGTCGAGATGGAAAAGGTAACAAACCGCCTGTTATTATAACACCGACTTGGGCTAGATGCTGGACAACACAACTGGGTTAGGATTCATCATGACTTAGGCCAAAAACAACCCACTAACAGGCTTAGCCCCTTTTTGTCGCCTAGCATAATGGGGATTATGAGTATGTATAATGTGAACAAATTGATCACATGGTCACAAGTACATTAGAGTCACATGTTCACAAAGTCAAGTTGATATCTTCCTTATTAAATAATTTGCATCAATGTAATTTGGTTTAGTTTGACATCTTGCCTCCTATCAATCAATATACGATGCAAAATTAGGAAGAGAAATTAATGATGTAAAGACTAAAAACATGTCTAATTCTGCGTCTTAAATTGTTTGACAATGTATAGTTTTTTGGTTCATAGAAAATGGGTCGTTGGTGCAACCAACAAAATACCGACATTAAGTTTCAGTATAATGTTAGTGTAAGTACAAATATGTCACAGGGTATGAGATGGGCTAAGATTGCTTGTTGGGCTAACCTTCAAGCTCACTTCGGGCTAGATCTTGTACTAAACAAAGTGATTGTGATGATTTCCTGCACAATGAAAACAAACCGTTAGCCTTACCGTGGGGACGGACCCCACGATTAGACTCCGGTGTGAGATTAAGAAATCATGTCAGAAGTATGTGTGTGTATTTGGATGAGTCAGAGAATTGTACCTTTTGGTGTGTCAGAGGACCCATATTTATAGGGGGTCTAGTACTAGGGTTTCTTAGTATTTCACCTACAATTGTAGTGTCCGGAGTGGGACCCTTGTCGGGCAAAGGTCCATGGTAATCGTGACCTGTGGACACGTATCCCCTTCCGTAGATGCTAGTTGGTCTGCGGAGAACCTATGGAAGTGGCTTATAACCGATCCGCGTTCGTCTTGTTGCATCCAGGTCGTGCTAGTGTGGTTCTGGGCTTAGTTTCGGCCTGTCATACTTGTTATTTGTTTAGTTGGGCTGAGACCCATGTGTAATGGTACGGCCCAGGCCCAGAAGCCCGTTGTACCCATTATACGTCATCAAGTCCCCCTAGTCTAGTATTGTTACTGCGTACGGCGTTGTGCCGTGTGCGGTAAATATTGCTCGACTTTATTCCTTTAGTTTCGCACGCCTTCCTTCTTCCGAGACTTTTCCTTAGCTGGTTAGGTAGGGTTGGGGTGACGTGTAATTACCCTAACCTTTTATCTTCTAAATGACATGACGTGGTGGCAGTTTCCTATCTGTCATCATGTTCTCTTACCACATATCCTGACCGTTGATTTATTTAGTGGTTCACACGTGGCATCATCTTAGCTCTTTTGAATTTAATATACCAAGAGTATAAATACTTCCCTCGTTTTTACTGTTTCTTTTTCCTTCATCGTCTGTTTTCTCCATTATTGAAATTTTTCGAGCTCTGTCAACCAATTTCCACGCTTTCCACTACTTCATATTTCTTTAAACTACCAGGTTAGGTTTCCTTCCTTTTTTTATATTTTTTCATGAGTACCATATATGACATTAAATCCAAATTAACCTAAACGGCCTTAAACGCATGTTGCGGTTGTCGTAAGAGACTTCTACAAGAAGTTTTACAGCTCCCTAGGCAGTGTACCTAATCGTTGTAGTGTAGTATAGGCAAGACTCGGGGGTTGTTATCGTTCTCTAGAGGAATATGTTGGGAAGGCTTGATCACGGTCTAACGGAATTTTAGGGGTTGAGAGAAGATTATTTTTGTGTTTTTATATTTTATAGAAAGTAGTAAGTCATATGGTTTGAGAGATTGGTTTGGTTTTAGCTATTAAACTAAATAATAATCTAAGCTACTGGTGATAACAATATGATAAAAGATTATGTTCATTTAATCATGTATTACTCCCTAGATTGCTTCTCCTAGTGTTGTTGCTTTGTCACACTTGTGATGATCTATGTAACTATTTCCTAAGTCATGAACAAATTATACGAACCCGCCGCCTATTTAATATTTCGTTGAGGCAAAACACAAAGTAAGGTAGTATAAAGACTATTACCCGCCCCCAAGAGTATATTAAATGCATGTGAAATATATTAAGAGTGAATCAACCATATTAAGAGGCAAGGTAGTATGAAGATTGTTACCCGATGGTATCCTTTCTACACAATTATATTTTCCTAGACATATCAACAGCGATACAGACAAAAGTTAGTTTTCTAAGACCTAACATGCATATTCATCCCAAGAAGTAACATTACGAAGATCTACATTATAGGTTTCATACAATCATAAATGAACACAATAGAATGTTTAGCCAAGCATGTTAAAGATAAAGCAAGAACAGATAAGAATCACACAACAAGACATATTGAATGATTAAGATAGTCTTACTTGATTAAAACATGAATTAAAGGAAGTACAATAGGGTTTTAAGGCTCTAAAATCGTCCCTAACAGCTGCTAAATGAACTAGGGTTCGTCCCTTTTTTTTACTCTAAAGTTACATACTTAAAAACCTAATAACGGATTTGTATATATAGATAAATCACTACGATGGTGTCGCGTTTTAATCGTGACGCCGTCGTGAGTAGAATATTCTAGATCTGCGTGCGAGTCGGTGCGTGCTGACGCCGTTATGAAATGTTGTGACGCCATCACTAAGTGGGTTGTGACGGCATCTTGTAGAGTTGGTGACGCCGTCTTCAGTCGTTGTGAGCACAAATCTTCTAGAGTCTTGGTGTTGGTCCGTAGTCTTGTCCGTTTCTTCTCCAAATGAGCCAAAGTCATGTGTATTTCCTCTAAATGTCTTCCAAATACTAAATACCTGAAAAGGAACGATTAAGTATCTATTTTGGGCATAAATGCACGATTAGGGGGTAACGGCCTGGAAAAAAGTGTATAAAATGACACCTCTTCAGTTTGTTAAGACTGAATGGTTACAATTTAGGTATGGTAATATATAAATTTGAATCTATAATTTTGATAGTTTTTGGTGTCACACACACACACACATTCCACAATTCAAAATGTATGATTTGTAATCTGTTAGAGATGTTTGGCATTATGTTTTGTGAGTGATTAGGTTAGTTTTCGAACCTACTCAACCTATTTGGTCAATTTCTTTTTTAGGTTTTTTAGCATAACCAATTTAGCCCATTATATATTAATCATAAATGATGTTTAGCCATTTCTTTATTAAAGGAGTTAAAATAATGAACTTGCCACCTTAATAATAACAAATATGAAAATATGAAAAGTTGCGTTGATGTTGTTTCGCAGTTTGACTATGTTTATAGGCATTACGATAATTATATCATATTTTATAAGTTATGTAATATTGGCAATAATATTGTTAGGCGTTATTGAAAAATGTCTATTTCTTTTTTCTCATTAGCGATACCTTAGTTGTTGATCTCCATGTAATTAGTATTTCATTCATGACTCCGATATCTGATTATGATGTTCTACTTTGCATTTACATAGGTTCTGTCTACAGAGCAAAAATGAAAATATGAAAGTTGTGTTGATGTTGTTTCGCAGTTTGACTATGTTTATAGGCATTACAAGAATTATATCATATTTTATAAGTTATGTAATATTGGCAATAATATTGTTAGGCGTTATTGAAAATGTCTCTTTCTTTTTCTCATTAGTGACTACCTAGTTGTTGATTCCATGTAATTAGTATTTCCATTCAAGACTCCGAAATCTGATTATGAAGTTCTACTTTGTATTTACATAGGTTCTGTCTACAGAAGTTTCACCGCTGACGAAGCACTAAAACGTACCCGTGTGTTGGTTGACTCTACTTTGGTCGCTGCTAGCGCAGTAAGTTGTTTATTTGACCTTACTGCCAAAACTACTCAACGGTACTACTTCTCTTTTCCGCTAAAGCATACACTTATAGTAGCAAAATCCAACCAGCTTATTGCAACTAATACATAAATTTCTAATTTTTATACCTTGGTTGCAAGGAAATTAGGTACCTAAAATGAAATAGGTTAAACCTGCTTATAATTTAGTCGGTAAGCAATTTAAATAAGCAAGCCCAAACACCCCTTAAAGTGCTTAATTAGTGAAAAATTAATAAATGGGCATTTTTCTTTCTAATTTTCAGAGACTATAAAGTACTAATTTTTGTTAAATAAGAGCACTTACTATGTATACATTTTCATGAGTTGAGTGATGACACCAAATAACGTCTATTTTATAGCATCATTTATCCCATGTAATTAACCCATTTTGTATAATTATTGCAAAGAATTGTTACTTAATCGTTTGTATTTGAGAATTGCAGTAATTATGGAGTACTTGGTGAAGTTATGCTAAAAGGCACGCATTTTGGAGCATAAACGAAGAGTTCGAGAAAGTCTACTGATCTGACAGCAAATACGCCGTATTATTCTAGACCTATACGACGTATCCAAGACTTTGACGAATCAAAAGACCATTGCCTGACTTTGAAGAATACGCCGTATCCACATCAATGATACGCCGTATATAATACTTTGGTCAACGAAGAAGAATCAACTGGTTTTACCTCAATACGCCGTATCCATCAAGAAGATACGGCGTATCCGTGCCTATACTTCACAAGAAACCACGAAGACATAAAGACTAATACGCCGTATCCAGAAGCCTCTATACGCCGTATCCAAGGATTATTATACACGAAGATTCTGGAAGATATCAAACGTGGTCCTTACTCCAAGAAAGCCCAATACGCCGTATCCCACATCGCCCGATACGGCGTATCAAACCGACTACCAGACTCTATAAATAGACGACCCTAAACTCAGTTTTAGGTATGCAAGTGAATCCCTAAACCACCAAGTCGACCAAGAGACGAATAAAGGAGCATAGAAGGTCAAAAAAGAGCCTCAAGATCAAAAGAATACTCTTGTAATCTTCGTGCAACTGAATACGCATTCGATTAAGGTTTCTTTATTTTAATCGCTCTTATATCAAACCGTGTGTATTTTTACAATGACTATCGGCTGATACCTTTAGGTATCAGCCATGTTTATGAAGATCTAATGTTTGGTTTGTTTATCTTGATTGCTTAATTTATCGTTGATTGTTGTTTATGTTTATCAATTTATATTCGTTTACGTGCTTAAGTATGCGACCTATCATTCAACTGGGTCTATTCCTACATATTTAATGCGCTGCAACTTTGGTGTTGTTTGGGCATAGGCTAAGAGTCCGGGATAGCTCTCCATATTGTAATTTATATATCTAGATTCATATGATCACAAATATTGACCTATCATTACCATTTGGTTGTGAGCTTAGTTGAGCCATAAGGTGACCTTGGTACCAACGAGTACGTTCTAATCAATTGGTAAGGACTCGGACAATGGACTACTAGTATATAAAGAGCCGTTAAGCAGTAAGTGGGTAAAGTCTCCATGAGCTAGGGTTTAGTAAGAGCACCATTATTAATCTCCTAAGATAGATTATAATCAACAAATGCTTGCTTTATGCGGATGCGTCTAATTGTGACATAATTAGCGTGTCTAGGTCTTAGGAAGAAGTACCGCCTAAGTCTAGGAATGATATGCCCTTCGAGATAAGTCAATCATTGCACTAATAAACAAACCTGCGTTTTATCGGATTATTCATGGTTGATATGTTTTCCATACATTAGTTCTTGACCATTCCTATATCGTTTGTTTATCTTCTTGTGTGTGTTTATTGCTTTACTTGTCATCAAAACCTTAGGTTAGATAACTAAACCTCGTGCCAGTCTCTCAGGCTGAAACCCCCCTTTTTGCATTAGTTTTAGGTTTAACTTAGATAACTAAAATACTGATAGAATTAGGAATTAATGCTCTCGCTCTTAGTGATCGACACCCTACTTACCACGAAACTCCATCTGACCGGGTACACTGCCCGTTAAAGTGTTGTTTTTAGGTATAGTCGGCATATTTAAATAGTAAAAATTGATTTATAATTAAACACCTATACAACGACACACCATTGACCCTCCTACTTGAATATAGTTGTAAGCACTCATTAAATATAGTTGTAAGTAGCTCAATGATGATACTAATTAATAATAATAAGTTAATGTGATATGGAATAATCAGAAGACATAATTAGGGGGTCGTGTTCGAAGCAATGGGTAGAGCTATCAACAAGACGTTACCCAACCTGCACATGGTTTAAAGATTAATATTGCAGGCCAAACTAAAAGTTATAAAACACAAATTATTGCTAAAACCACTTTACTTCACTTACCCTTGCTTCTTTATTGACAGTTGCTGGACAAGAACCCAAGCAAATTTATATAGATGGTGTAGGGAAGGTTCTATCGTACTCAAACTGTATGATCTAGAGTATTCAATGGCTGAAATAGACTTAGTAATAACTCCTATTTTTACTTACTTGGAAGCCAACTAGGGAACCAGGTTATGTTATCAGCGTGTGTAACCAAAGATAGGTTTATGTTCCTTTTTCTACCTATTTACTTTAAAATCAGTTTAATGGTCCATCTGTTGGATAGTGGGAAAAAGGAGACTCTACTTTATTCGACTTCACATGTGCTAAAATGTTATTTTAAATCATGCTTACAACAAAACATGCATGATTTTCATTAACCATGTGTGCAAGTCTATAGATTGGATAACGAAACTGTTATGGGTTATATAGCACTGCTAAGTGACAATGTTATAGGATGCATTAGATCGACACTTTGTTCTTGATGTGTGTTTTCCAAGCTTTAAATTTATAATAACTAGAAATACCGATTTTTACTAAAAACACAACACTCAGGAAGTATACGCGTTCGTGTATAGTATAGCTTTAGGAAAGTCCAGGTCGTTCCACAGGAAATGAAGTTTTCACAGTTTGTAAGTAAGGTGCTAAGGTTAATAAGATTGTCACAGATCAAATTAACCAAATCTTGCATATATCGAATGTTGTAAAGAAGGTGATTAAAAGATGATTCAATCAAATGATTAAGGTATATTTGTTTAGGCAATGATCACTTAGATAATGATGTGTTTGGAATAGTGTTTATAAGTTTAAAAAATAGAGTTATCACAAGTTATAAATCTTTTTGGCCTTTAAATATAACTAGTGATTATATCAATTAATAACAACAAATCCTTTTGGCCTTTATAAGTTATTATAATCAATATATTAGATGGATTGATAGAACACTTATATAAAGAAACCTTTTAGCCTATTTTATCATATAAATTATGTTTTACCAATTCAATAAACACATATCCAAACACTACATATCAAAGATCACATATTGCCCAAACAAACACAAAAGGATTACTCCATGCTCATATTCATAACAACCATATTATAAATGATAAACTCATAATATTTCATCATAAATATAGATAAGAATGTACCAATGATTTGTAAACGGAAGTGTATGAGAACAAAAGATCGAATAACCAAATATTCGACTAAACAACCAATACCAACATCAACCAATGATTCCAATAACAAGCCTACACCTTATACTTCTATAATCAACCGAAATATATCACCAAACCTCTGGGAATTGTTGATCCCAATAGAATAGATCTTTAATCCCTTAGCTTGTATAAGGTATAGTTATGCAAGATAAATTTAAACACAAACAATAGTAGACTACTTTGATTATGATATCAAAGACTCATGCGGAATCTAGTCATTGATACTAAAAGAATTACAATGAAACAGTAAATGATCATAGATCAATAACAAAAGTTTGCCAAACTTTTCAGCCTCAATATATACCGAACACTCTTAATAAGTGTAGGATTTAACAAAACCTTTAAAGCTACGCATAGATTAGCAGAACTATGAAGGATATATGGATGTATATTCATTATGCCCTAGGCCTCCTTTTTATACACCATGGAGTCATACAAGGCTTACAATACTTCCTAAGTTATCAAGTCTTCTAAACAAATAACTCTAAATGAATCTTTCACCAAAATATCTCATACTTATCCCGTAAGTAATCTTGATAAACAATCTTCATCTTAATCCTTTCTCTTGTCTTTATCCTTACTGGACGTGAAACTCTTCTAGCAGTTGTAATCATTTCAGAGTTATAACCAGCTGCATTAACTTTTAATACCAGCAGCACTAAAAGGTGTATATGCATAGTAACTACTTAGAATATTTTCTTCATTCTTCATCAGCAGTACTAAGTTACACTAGCAGTACTAACTTTATGCTAACAGTTGTAACTTTACTCAAGCAGTACTAACATATACTAGCAGTACTAAGTTACAATAACAGTTAGTAAACTTTTATACTAGCAGTATTAACTACTTAGTAGTATTTCTTCTAAGTCTCTGAGCAGTCTTAACTTCCATTAGCAGTAGTAATATATACTAGCAGTAGTAACTGGCAGTACTAACTACTTAGCATATTTTTCACTAATAATCGCTAACCAGCACTAAGTATGCTTAGCAGACAGTAACTTAACGCTTAGCAGCCAGTAAATATAGCTCAAAAGTCTTTTAATACCTAACAATCCTCCCTAAACTTGATGTTCATCTTTTGAATCTTCAAGTTTCTTGATTAAAAGCTTTATCTTCACTAGGAGGATGCATTCAAACATTTCCAGGATTCTTGAGCTATTTTGTCATGAGCTTAAGAAGATGATAACACATTTTATTCCAATGGTCAGCTTGAAGCTTCTTATTGAGCATTTTTATAATTGTTACAGGTGTAAGTAGATATCTCTTTTCTACCAGCATAAATATATGCACATTTTAAAATCTCACAAAATGTACTCCACTTAAAGAAAATAGCTTTAAAACTGTCACTCTGTGTCCTTATAGATTCCTCCATACTTCACTTTCTACATCAGGTTCAAACCTCGCTTTCAGATCACCCCATAACACTCTCTCACAGCCCTCATCTGGCCTTGTTAACCCATGATTAGCTTTAACCAACTCCCAAAGAGTTTCCAAGTCTTCTCTATCAATATTCTAAAGTATCTGAATCATTTATGAGTACCTCTTTAAACTTCCATCAGCTCTTATGATTTGAAAGTATCCCATATTTCCTTCTTTGATGATTTTCTAGTCAACAATGATTGGAGGCTTAGTGGCTAGAGGTATAGCATCAATTGCTACCTCATCATCAAGAACTATCTCCATTATGTTTTTCATCATGCTCCTTCTTGATCCATATTAATTAGTTCTACATTCTTATGAAACTTCTGCTTCTTTAAATTTTTCATATTCGGGTCTTCTCTGCTTTTAGAATTTCCTTCGTTCTTGGATCACTGACTTTCACTAACTCTGTAGCTTTGTAATACTAATTTATTTACCTTTTCATTCTTTGTCAAATTGTCATCTGATTATCTCAAAGCTTTTGGTCTTTATTGATGTGCTTGATCGAGCATGTTTTTCAGATAAGTAGACATTGTATTTCTCTTTTGGAGCCTTTGTTGTGGTTTTCTTCTATGCGCTTCTGCTCTAAGTCTTGGCAAAATGCTCTTTCTTTATATTCAAGCTCACAAACATCTGGGACTTTTTCCTTTCAATAGTCAATTTCTCCTTGCTCTTCTGCCTATAATCTTGCAGCTAGCTAATAATCTGCATCATCATGCTTGAACATAATTTCTTTCAGCAATGTTTGCATCTTCTTCTCTTTGTCTTGCAAGCTTCTCTTCTTCTTCCAATTCAGCATCTAATTAAGCTTGAAGTTTTTGAGCAACCTTCTTATCAAACATAATCTGATCTTTCTTCTTCAAAGGTTTTTTAGGCTTAACCATTTTTGCCTTGCCTTTGTCTTTAGCCTGTGAAAGTATCATTGGTTATAAAGGTGATGTTGTTGTTATAAATTCACTTGGTTCTTGAACTATAACCCCTCTAGCCTTGGGTTTTGCAGCTTTAATCTCTATTAAAGTCTGAGCCAGGGTCAATTCATCAACAGTTGTTGTTGTAGTACTGTCAGTAGTAACTTCAGCAGTACTAACTACAACATTAGTAGTAGTAACTACTTCACCAGCAATAGTAACTGGATCAACAGTTGGTCTCTTCTGACTACACTCTTTAGAATATAGTAAATATATATAAAATATACTTATAAATATGTAAAAAAGAAGGGTAGGAATCAAAAGATCTCAGTGATAGTAATCCAGAAGTATGATTCCCGGGTCGTTATCCCCGATGAGGAAAGCAATTGAAAGTCGAGAGACGTGATGTTTGAATGGGATAAGATTGATATTGTTTTTCTAAAACTACAAGAAAATAGGCAAAACTTAAAACTACTTAAGGGGGAAAAACAAATTTTAGCTAAAAACGTTAAGAATGGAACCTAAACTGTGACTAAAAACCCTAAATTTCCAAAAATAAACTTATCGAATTTTTCACTTTTAATAAACTCTAATTAACTAAAAAGTAAGATTAAAGAAAACTAGAATGAAAACGAAGTGAATTTGAGCTTAAAAACACGAAAAACGTGAACGGGAATGAATCTCGTTCTTTAAAAAGTAAAATTTTGCAAATTAAACCCTACGGAAGAAAAACTATTTTTCCTAGGAACTATATGATAAAAGAAAATTTTCTAAAAAAGAATTATATTTTTTTAAACTTTTTATATTTTTTTATGAATTAAAAACGATTTTAAAGAAAATTAAATATAAAAAATACTAAACATTTTATAAAAATTCTAAAAAAAATACAAAAAATAGCTTGAATGGTGAAGAATCTATGAAAAATAAAATTGGAGACACAGCTTATCAAATAAGATGCGAAATAAGCTAAAACAACTTATAATACTAAGTGACAATGTTATAGGATGCTAAAACAAAGATTGGTGTCTTCACACCTTTGAAGCATCTTGTCTACACGAGAGAGGCAATTTTCGAATGAAATCCCAAAGACCGAAAAGTTGTCCATGAAGACTTCCATCGTTTTTTGATCATATCATGAAAGATAGCCATCATACACCTCTGGAATGTGCCCGGTGCATTGCATTAGCCAAAAGGCATGCGACGGTAGGCAAATGTTCCATAAGGACACGTGAATGTTGTCTTTTCTTGATCATGAGGGTCGATGGGAATTTGAAAGTAACCCGAGAAACCATCGAGAAAACAATAGTACTCGTTTCCCGCTAATCTCTCAAGCATTTGATCCATAAACGTGTAGTGGAAGTGGGTCTTTACGAGTGGCTTCATTTAACTTTCGGTAGTCAATGCATACACGTCATCCCGTAACCAATCGGGTTGGAATTAATTCATTTTCATCATTTTCAACAACGGTAAAACCACCTTTTTTTGGTACGCAATATACATGGCTTACCCAAGGACTATCCGAGATCGGGTAAATTAATTCGGCGTCAAGAAGTTTTTCAACCTCCTTTTTGATGACATCGTAGATTTTTGGATTCACTCGTCTTTGGTGTTGAACCATCGGTTTGTAGTCCTCTTCCATTAGAATCTTGTGAGTGCAAAATTCCGGGTTAATACCCTTAAGGTCGGAGAGTTTCCAAGCGTTGGCTCGCTTGTGTGACTTTAAAACCTTTATGAGAGCGGCTTTTTACTCAACACTCAATTATTTATCAATTACGACGGGCAACTTGTTGTTACCCTCCAAAAATGCGTATTCGAGACGAGGAGGTAAGTCCTTGAGTTCGACCTCGAGAGGTTCATCAATTGAAGTTTAATCAGTTTTAGCTTCACAAATTTTAAGTTCTTTTCGAATTTCTGGCAAATAGTTTTCTTAGTTGGGAGGGGGTGATGGATCATCATTAAGAAATGATTCTAGAAGAAGAATTTCCCCCTCTGAGTCATAGTAAGAATCATCAACTTCAGTGAAGTTGGATCATCTTCAAGAGCGAGGAAAGCATCGACTTCCTCAAGAAGAAAATCACTATCCCCGAAAGGAGTGAGAGTCGAAAAAGAGGTAGAAACGATCGGGTCATAGTAAGGAGTGAGATTTCCACTTGCGATCACATTGGAGAAACCGAGAACTTCTTGAGAATACTCCTCACAAGCCATTTCAATAACATTGATTTGCTTCGCCGTTATATAATCGTAATTAGAGGAATATCTTAAAGTTTGGTCAAGATTGAATGTTATGGCTTCTTTTCCAACACGAAGAGTTAATTCGCCTTCGTAAACATCAATCAAAGCACGTCCGGTCTTTAAAAAGGATCTCCCAAGAATTAGGGGAACCCGGGGATCGGCATCAAAGTTTATGACTACAAAGTCGGCCGGGAATTTGAACTTTCCTACTTTTAGGTAGACATCTTCGGCGATACCGATCGGTTTGGTAATTGAACGGTCTGCAAGTTCCAGAGTCATACAAGTAGGAATGAGCTAAGGAAGAGAAAGCTTTTTCCACACGGATAATGGCATGAGATTTATGCTAGCGTCAAGATCGGCAAAGGCTAAGCACTCATCCATTCTGGGAAAATCACATGGTATTAGAAATTTGTCAGGGTCTCTAAGTTTTTTGGGTAACTTGTTTAGGATGACCGCCGAACAATGCTCATTCAAAGGACTTCTAGCCATTTCACTTATTTTTTCTTTGTTTCCGATTAAAGCTTTAAGAGTTGAGGCAAATTTTGGCATAAGAATCAAAGCATCCGCTAAACTAATTTCGAAACTCATATTTTGAAAGATTTTGTAGAATTTCTCAACTTGGTCGTTAGCTGTTTCATGACGCTTTTCATCATTACGTCTCAAAGGATATGGAATTGACAGTTTTGGGTTAGACATCAGAGCACTAACGGGGTCAACAACGGGTTTAGAATTTGGTACTTGGGATTGAACTTGGACAACCGAAGGTTGGACGTCTTTGGTACTTCTGTTATTAGTAGGAAGCACCGTGTCCTTTGTCACCTCGGTTTCACGTTCCACTACTTTAGGAGGAGAAGAAGTCGGTGATGGAACTTGATGTCCATCATAAGAGGCACCACTTCGGGTGGTGATTGCTTTCAATTCACCCTTCGGGTTAGCAATGGTGTTGCTAGGAAGAGAACCCGTGCCTTAAGTAGAAGCGGCATTAGAATTTACGATTTTGGTGAGCAAGTCCGTTATATTAGACATTTGGCTTTGCATGTTTTACATCACTGCATCATTAGCTTTGACGTAGCTCTCAAAATCAGTTTTTGACACACCTTGTGTTTGAGGAGCCGGAGCTTGGTAAGGTTGAGATTGGTGAACCGGGGGTTGATTAATCGGAGTTCGGTAAATTTGATCTTGATTAACCGGGGGTTGGTAGGTGGAAGCTTGGTTGTAATTATTTCCTCGGTTTTAGTTGTAACGGTTTTGGTTATTTCCTTGGTTTTGTTGAACGGGAGGAAAACTGGGAGGTCGAATTTGATTAGCAATCGGGGCTCGGTAACCGGTATTTCCTTGATTGAAATTAGTTACGGCTGCTTGAGTAACAAATTCTTGAATATTGTCACGATAAATGTTTCCATAGGTGGCGGGACAATTTCGGTAAGAATGAGCACCACCACAAGTAACACAACTTTCCTAGACCGCTTTGATGGGAGTGGGAACTTGGGATTTTTTTATCAAGAAGTAAGGCTTTCACCATATCTTTAAGTTTGGCAACATCGGGAGAAATACCAGGGGTAGAAGAGTTCAAACTCACTTTTGCAATAACCGGTTTGTTGCATGAATTACGAACTTTAGATTTTCTTTCAATGATTCTTAAGCAATCACGAGGCATTTTATCTAAAAAGTTACCACCCGTGGCGGAATTCAATGAATCTTGATCATTAGAGTTCAAAGCATTATAGAAAGTATCGAGTTGATGT
>BQNB010098008.1:13526-25254 GCA_026074375.1 Tanacetum coccineum | reverse complement strand
CTCCCATCGGATGCACTCCGTATAAGCTTGTGTATGGAAAGGCATGTCATCTTCCGATCGAGTTAGAGCATAAAGCCTACCGGGCCCTCAAGCATACAAATTTTGATGTTCAAACTGCGGGTGACCATAGGAAAGTTCAACTGAATGAACTTAATGAGCTTCGTGATGAAGCTTATGAGAACTCTTTGATCTATAAATAAAAGACAAAGAGGATTTACGACTCTAAAATCAAGAACCGCGTTTTTAACGTCTGTGATCGAGTCCTCCTCTTTAACTCTAGATTAAAGATTTTCTCAAGAAAGGTTAAAATCCGCTGGTCAGGACCATTCACTATCACACAAGTTTTCCCGTATGGCACCATCGAGTTATCTCAAAACTCTGGGCCAAATTTCAAAGTGAATGGTCATCGTTTAAAGCACTACTTTGGAGGGGACGTACCACAATTGGTAGTCCCGGATCTCCAAACATTCCCAAATGTCCAATAAATTTAGGTGACGGGTCAAGCATAGCGACCTTAAACAAGCGCTTCGTGGGAGGCACCCCATGCTTATCTTTCTATCTTCTTTCTATTTTTCTAATTGTGTGACGTGAGGAGGTTTGCCTCTTCCATTTCCCGTGTTTTGTGTTTTTGTTGTTAATTGTCCAGGATTGCTCGGATTGTGAAGAACTCTCGTGCTTATATTTTTATCAAGAGTTTCGCATCCTCAGCTTCATTTTGGGAATCCAGTATCCTTATCTGATCGACTAACGTTTTATCTTTTGGCACACTTCATAAACGGCCTTAGATTTACGTAGATACCCCTTTCAAAACATCGAGGACGATGTGTAGTTCTAGTATGGGGGGGATCTTCGATTTGATTTGCCTGCAGCCGTTGTTATCACGTAATCCCGTTTCTACCACCAAATTTTTGCAAAAATACCAAAAAAAAAAGAAAATTAAAAAAATTAAAAATTTTCAAAAATAAAATAAGTGTTTTGTCACAGTTTCGACTTTCCTAATGGGTAGAATGAGAATAAATTTTGATCGATCGGGCGTGGTTGACCCTAGTCTAGTTCCTAAATTTTAGTGATAACTTTCCGCACAGGTGAAGAGCAAGAAGTGATAGAGCTAAATATAAGTTATGTGCTGAGCAGATTCCTTCTAGAGCTTATAATGAGTAACTAGTGGTTTTTCTCCCATTAGCTTTTAATCCGCCTAATCATACGTGCTCATTTCATTTCAACTAAGTCAATCGATGTTTTTAGAAAAAGCTTCAAATTTGTAACTTGATTCTTTAAAACGAAGTTTTTCTGTTCTTAGTAATTTGAAAGATAAAATGCCAAAGAAGCATGAATGAAATATGAATGCAAAAATGCATGAATATTAAAATTATGCCAATGAAGCATACATTTGATTATATGGAGCAAGTAATTGATGTGTCGTGATATCCCACTCCGCTAATCACGAGGTGGGGGTTCAAACTAAGACATCTTTACTTCTAGGGATTTTGGTGTGTCGTGATATCTCACTTGGGAGAAAGGCCTAGGTGAGTGTTCAAACTAAGACACCAATCCTTAGCCATATTAGGAAGAAGGTGTTGTTGTGATTTCTCACTACGCTAGCAACGGGGTGGGTTTTCAAACTAAGAACACCGGTCGTTGGTTGTGATATCCTACTCGGGAGAAAGGCCTAGGTAGGTGTTCAAACTAAGCAACGCATTCCTAGCTTTTAAAACGTGTGATAATGATAAATATGTTGCAAAAAGTTTTAATAGTTAAAGTCTCGTTTTCTAAAATCAAGTTACATTTAGGACCCAACATTTGCAATTACCTAATAAGTTTTTGCTTGCTTCTAGTTATGATTTATTATGACTATGGAAATAAGTTGATCTATGGTTAAGTTGAAATGAGCACACACACATTAATCATATATCCATGTTGGGAGTTAAAAGTTCACAAGTCATAAGTATGAGTGCTTAACATCGGAACTTATATCGACAATGATCTTGCTAAGCTTAGTATGGGTTAAGTGAAAAGTCGGGGATGACGAATTTATCTTTTTAGACACTTAAGTGTGCTTTTTATTCTATGATCCTAAAAGTTACCAATGTGGTAATGAAGACAATACATTATGTCATGTGTAAATAAATAAAGTTGCAGTTAGGAATATATTAAGAAAAATCCATAAAAAGTAAAAAATCTTTGAAAATGGAGAAGCGGGTGTTTTGTAACTTGTGACTTAGAAATTCTTCCCTCAATTGACTTTACTACTTCTTAAAGGCTTAGTTTGGGGAGGTTTCGAGGTATTTGGTTACGGAGCATGTAATATTGCGTGAGGACACACAATGTTTTAGTTTGGGGAATTTTGATAGTTGTTAAACTATACATATCAATTTATGCTAAAAATATCCCAAATAAACCCAAAACGGATCAAAAATGGCAAAAATGTGCTTGTATCTGAGTTTTATGTGTGCAGGTATGGATATGTCAAATATCACAAGAAATCAGTCAAAAACGAACACGAGAACGGATGAGTGATCAAGAAGCTAAAGAAATCAAAGCCGAAGCCAGAGAGATCATGCCTCAGCCTTCTACATGAGCAACTGCAGCTAAACCACAGTCAACCAAAGCCCAGCTCCGTTGTTTTATAAGTTCAAGGGCTGATCCTGAAAATGGTGCTTGCCAAACACAAGGGCCGAATGTGTAATTTCCCTATAGTTATAAAAAGTCGCGGGTCAATGAACCGGGTCAAATAAACCCGTGACCCCCAATCAACCAATAAGAAACAAAGACCCAACCCGACCTAACCCGACCTAACCCTACCCAACCCGGTTTAACTTATAACCCTCATTTACAATTACTGTTCCTCATTTACCCCCAAATGAGATTGAACACTCACACACACACGAACACTCACTCAAGAACACCATAAACCCTAGTTTATAATCACTCACCCCCATCTAAATTAACCTTAGGGTTAATCCACCTCTCACAACCCTTAACCCATCTGTCACTATCAATCAATCCCCCAACCCAATCCACCCTGGCAAAATGAGAGGAAATGATTGGGTGATGTGACGTGTGTGAGTGTTTACACTCACATAACTAACACACTCTATGTCCACGTCAATGATCCGGGTGCACACATGCTTTAATCCAACGACCCGGGTGATCATACTTACCCGGTCAAACATACGTATTATATATTATATGATATATATTTTTGAGAGTGAATTTTATCAAGGTAACTTGGTAACTTTCTTAATTACTCTTGGGATTATATTATTTTATATTATATTTTAGGTATATAAAACTACGAATCAGGAAGCTAAAATTCGCATTTAGAGTATTTAGCGTACAACTCCTCTTTCTTAAGCAATTCCAGAATTGCCTTAAGATGTTCTGTAGAACCTAATAACCTGATAGATTCTTTGATCTTTTAAGCTCAATTTGTTTAGAACTTATATCTAGGATAATAACAATGAACATAGAATATATGCATAGCGGAAATAGCATAACGAACAAAGTTATTCAACAAGGTTTTTCATCATTATCTTCTCTATAATGACTACTACAAGCCCTAATTCTACCTTGATAAATGGTAGAACGTGTTATCTAAACTATAACAAGGAATCAAAGATCATTAAGGCTAAAACAACCAAACCTAGGCGTCTACAATAAGACTTTGACGCCTAGACACACACACACACGTTTTTCTGTGTTTACATCTTGACACACAGAAAACTATATGACCTATATCTCTTTATATACTAGAGATATTAGGTTTACAAAGGATAAGTACAAATAAAGATATTAATAAATCTTTTAATCATTCCATAATCTTCAAGAACTTCTTCAAAATCTTCCATCTTTGAAGAATATCTCCTTTGCCTTTTAAGTCCTTCATCTTTCATATGTTTTGTCTTATCAACTCAAATATAATTCCCAACAATCTTCCCCTAGTTGATAATGACAAAACCAAAATAAACACGAACTTCCCCTGAAGCTAATATATATATGAAATAATAAGGATCTATGTTATTCCACCAAGGATCTATAAGTTGCACATCTTCTTTGTAAATTTTCTTCCCCTTTTTGTCATAATCAAATAGGGGACTAAAGTATGCAACTTTGATTTCGACAACCACAAACCACTATCACACTTCTAATCCAGCCTTCCAACAACTCAAATTACCCACCATTACGCACAATAAGAAAAATGAACTTGAGTAGTAGAAACTCACACTAGCAGTAGTAATAATGACTAGCAGTAGTAAAAACCTTCACCTCATGTGGTGCATGTAAATGGTTAAACGTTTTAACAATAAGCTTCCCCTGAACCCATATGTTAACCATTTCTTGAATCTTCAAATCTGTAGGCTCTATGTAATGATCACTGTTGACGGAAAACTAAAGTATTACGAACTGATGCGAAGTAAACAACCAAAACTTATGTCTTAATATCATTGTACTATCCACGAGACGTCAAAATAAATCTATGAAATATACGTCGAATCGTCAACCTCTTGAACAAAAACCTCATCTTCTATGATACAGCCAGACCAGTGATAGCAAACATGTGTGAGCGTTGCGAGCACCAATAATCAAAAATCACACACCTTTGCTAGATTCTGACAAGTCTTCGTCACATCGTTTTGAAGCACGAACAAGTTATCTTCAAACATTGTAAGCCGTTTAAGATATGATAAGAACACGCATCCAAATAATTCCACTTCATCGTCAAATAAGTGATAAACAATCTTCTTTGTAATCAATTAATTCGAACAATCCCAAAAACGAGCCATTAAACATTTAAACCAAAATCAATCTGATAGCTTCCCCTTAAACGGAGCATCCGAGATCTAAAAACGTGTGTGTCAACCGATATCTGTCAAAACTGACAGTACTAAAAACGTCCTCTGACCGATATCGATTAAACCTGGCAGTACTAACTGCTTTCCAATAGTAGTAGTAATAAAAACAAGCAGTATAAACTGTTAACACAAAACTGCTTACAGCAACACTTTTTCCTGTCACAAAACTGTCACCAATTTGTCACTAAACTGGTTCAGTAACACTTTATCTATTACTAAACTGTCGCTAAACTGTCACAAATCAGTTTACTCTTTCCTCCCATACTATTAGCGACATTTTTTTGTCACTAAGTTGTTGCTAATGTGTCACAAATTCG
Source organism: Tanacetum coccineum (assembly GCA_026074375.1). Lineage (NCBI taxonomy): Eukaryota > Viridiplantae > Streptophyta > Magnoliopsida > Asterales > Asteraceae > Tanacetum > Tanacetum coccineum. Next base: position 20,084 of record BQNB010098008.1, on the reverse strand, counting down.
ATACTCCTTCCTCCTAAGCTTTTAGTGACACTTTTTTCTGTCACTAACTTATCACTAATGCGTCGCTAATCTGGTTCTCCTTCCTCTCATTCATTTTGTGACACTTTTTAATGTCACTACACTGTCACTAATCTGACTTTCACCTGGTAGTACAAACTATATACGAGCAGTATTAACATGTATATAAGCTAGCAGTATTAATCTTTATGTTTAATATCACGCCATCAAAACAAAGTTCGAGCGCTTCCATACTTTCTAATCTTATACACGTATCCCATTGTTACCTCGACATCCTGTTGAATCGAAACCTTTTAATATGGTCGACCTAGCTTCAAACCAAACACTGATAGCACTTGTAGCAGTATTAAAAATGAACGAGCAGTAGTAATAATTCAACGAACACTATTAAGTAGTAACTTTAGTAGTATTAACTTGTGAACTTGAACTTACTACTGTTCTGGTAGCATTATAAATATACATTGCAATATAAACACATACGCAAGCAGTATAAACTTTTACTACTGCTCTCTTTTGTAGCATAAAATATACAAAGGGCAGCACTAAGTTGACAGCAGTATTAATTTTACCTTTTGAATTTAACTGGCAGCACTAATCTTCTATGATAGCAGCATGAACGAGATATCTGAAAATAAAGATTGTGCCATGACAACATCTGCTTGTTGACAAACCTTGAGCTTCTTTAATCATTGTCGATTATTTTTACGACCCTAATAATTAACCTTCTTGGGAACGACTTTGAATCAGTGGGCAACGTCTGAAACCACAAACAAATTATCCAATCCTTTGACAATGATTTAGAAAACCTAAAACCTATTCAAAACAGACTTGCTGCTTGTTCTTCTATCCAAAACTTAATCACAAAATATAAACCCATAACAACAACACGTACAGCAGCTTCTAAACCTGCTGTTGCTGCTACTTCTTTTCCTTGTCACAAATAATCCTTCAAGAAAAATATTGTCTTGTCAAAATCACAAACTTGACAATCTTCGTTAATCATTAAAACGACATCAACATCTTCTTTTCTGTTTTTCTTGAATTAGGTTTTATTGAAAAACCCTAGTAAAAGCGTATGCACCTTTTATCGAAAACCATAAAATCAATACAAAAACCTTCTTTTCTTTGAAAATTCGACCATAAAAACACCTTGTTGATCCTAGATCGAGAGCCACGAGGCTCTTATACCACCTGTAGAACCTAATAACCTAATAGGTTCTTTGATCTTTTAAGCTCAGTTTGTTTAGAACTTATATCTAGGATAATAACAATGAACATAGAATATATGCATAGCAGAAATAGCATAATGAACAAAGTTATTCAACAAGGTTTTTCATCATTATCTTCTCTACAATGACTACTACAAGCCCCAATTCTACCTTGATAAATGGTAGAACGTGTTATCTAAACTATAACAAGGAATCAAAGATCCTTGAGGCTAAAACAACCAAACCTAGGCGTCTATAATGAGACTTTGATGCCTAGACACACACACACATTTTTCTGTGTTTACATCTTGACACAGAGAACACTATATGACCTATATCTCTTTATATACTAGAGATATTAGGTTTACAAAGAATAAGTACAAATAAAGATATTAATAAATCTTTTAATCATTTAAGTTTATCTTCAGAATCTTCAAAATCTTCCATCTTTTGAAGAATTCCTCCTTTGCCTTTTAAGTCCTTCATCTTTCATATGTTTTGTCTTATCAACTCAAATATAATTCCCAACATGTTCTTCGTGTTCCTTCTTGTTCTTGGAGTAAATAAGGATATCATCAATAAAGACAATCATAAATTTATCCAAAAATGTCTTGCACACGCAGTTTATGAGATCCATAAATACCGTTGGTGCGTTCGTCAAGCCAAATGGCATAACTTGGAACTCATAATGACCATATCGAGTTCTGAATGCCGTTTTTGGAATATCCTCTTCTCGTACCCAAAGCTGCTGATAACCTGATCGCAAGTCTATCGTAGAATAAACACTGGATCCTTGTAGTTGTGTCAATAATTCATTGATCCTTGGGAGGGGATAACGATTCTTCACCATTAACTTGTTAAGCTCTCGGTAGTCGATGCACATTCGAAACGATCCATCCTTCTTCTTGACAAACAAGACCGGAGCTCCCCAAGGTGAGGAACTGGTTCTTATGAAGCCCTTGTCAGAAAGTTCTTTCAGTTGCTCCGACAACTCTTTCATTTCGGAAGGAGCCAATCGATAAGGTTCCTGTGCTACGGGTGCAACACCAGGTATCAAATCGATTTGAAATTCCACTTGTCGAGTCAGTGGAAAACTATGGCAATCCTCAGGGATCGCTATCTTCAGTAAAAATTTTGAACAGATCGGTACGTCCTCAAGTCCGCATCTTTCTCTACTTTCTTAAGTCTCTCTTTGTATATACATGTAGCCAAAAAGATAGGACATCCTTTTAGCATGTACTTCTGCGTTTTAGTACACGATATGATGTTTAAATGAGTCTCGTTCCCCCGGTCATTTCTGTCACCGTGAATAATCAACGTTTTATTTCCCCAGGGAATACGAACGATTTTCTCGACACAAACGATGACTGCTTGGTACTTTGCCAACCAATCCATACCGATAATGACGTCGAGCCTACCAAGTTCTACGGGCATTAAGTCTATGTTGAATGGGTGATTCAGGAAGTTTAATGTATAACTCCTAAGGATAGTGTTTAACCCAATTATTCAACCGTCGGCTTGTTCAACGTCATAATAGTGATCTAATACAGTTGGTGTGATATCAATTTGGGAGCTAAATGTAGTAGACACAAAGCTTCTATCGGCACCAGTATCAAATAAGATAGAAATATAGAGTGTTTTAGAAGAACGTACCCGTTTATACGAGACGTTTGGATGTCTGGGTTTGTCCTTACACAGCCTACCGCATACATTTTCGCTAGAGCATTGCCATTTCTAGCTTGGTTACCGCAGTTGTTGTTTTTCAACTTTGGACAATCCCTCTTGAAGTGTTCCTAGGCTCCACATTCATAGCAAGTAGGCTTCTGACCTGCCCTAGTGCCCCTTTGGTTGTTAGCAGTGTTGGCATTGGCGGTACTCCTACAGTCACGAGCCAGATGGCCAACTCGGTTGCACTTGTGGCATTTGGGAGCACATGGACCATCATGGTGATAATTGCATTTATCGCATAGGGCTTTAGATCCCCCGTATGGCTTCTTCTTACCAGATCCTACAATGTAGGCTCGGCCAATGTTCTGCCTCTTGTTTTGTTGTTGTTGTGGTTGTTGGTGGTTATCATCTTGCTTTCTCTTGTTCTCTGTCTGACGTTCAACAAAAGTGTAGATTTTCTTATCCATCAGCTTCTTATCCATCAGTTTAGTTTCTATTTCAATCTCCTCTTGCATTGTCTTAGGCTTTGATGCTACTACACTTCCATGGATCATGTCAGGTAGACCACCGACATATCTCTCAATCTTGTCTGATTCTTCAGGAAACATTCTAACACACAGCAATGCCAGTTCCTGAAAATGTTGGTTGTAACCTATCACGTCGGTACCTTTCACCTTTAAATTCTACAACTCAACCGCTAATTTCGCCCCTCGGGCAGTACTTGTCAGTCATCTTCTTTTTTAGGTCTGTCCAAGTCATTGAATACGCAACATCATGACCAACAGTCCTAACGTGGGAGTTCCACCATGTTAGCGCACCTTCAAGAAGAGTGCAAGTGGAAAACTTGATTTGGTTTTCCACAGAGCAGTTTCTTATACTGAACACAATTTCCATTTTCTCAAACCATTGATTCAATTTGACAACTCCTTTCGTGCCCTTGAAATTCAAAGGTTGGCACTTCATGAAGTCTGGGTAAGTGCACTCTCTAGCAACTCGTTCTATCCTTCTAACACCCGTTCCCGAATTATGGTTATCATCGCCATTCATGTTTCGTTAGCATCACGTGCTGCCAAAGCGGTAGTAACGCCTTGGTCAATCATTGCCTGAAGTTGGGCATTAGTGACAGTTGTGGTGTTGGGTTGTTGCGGCTGGTGTTGATCTGGTGGTTCTTTTTGGTGCCATTTTCTTCAATCACAAGAAAATATAATACCCGTTAGATTTTATAAAATCATAACCATGACATGACATATACGCAATAAATAAAGTGAGATCACATCACACAGTGAAATATACAACTGAATTGCAATTAATAATGATATAGCTAAATCAATATTCATTCATAATAAATTCGATTTCGGAATGAACATATACCATCCCTTTACATTATTTTTTTTAAATCTGGAAAATACATGACCAAACTTAGATAACAAATGAGCACTACGATTAGGTTTACAAAATGAAATATAAAAACCTAAAGCCTTATAGCTGGGTAGTTACCCGTAATACTTAGTAGGTTGTACAAAATAACTAGCCATAACAAGATCTACGAACTGCTACCGGCCTCCTTCGGTGCATCGGGTTATGCCAGACCTTTAGCGGGTCCTTGTCCACTCTGAAGTGCTGTCAACTGTATCTATAGTGTCTTCATCAATTTCAGGGCCTCTGTCAATTGTGTCTGTCTCCTGCGGTCTACTGCCCGCAACTTCGCGATCTTTGACCGCTGTGCTACCACCTGAGTACGCAATGCCATAACCTCAATACATGCGAGGTTACTAGTATCCATAGAACGTCTCCATGCCTCATGAGACAATCTGGCCTCCTCCTCTATGAGTCTATCTGTACGAGCATGAGCACGTCTATCTCTATGCAACATGTTGAGCCGGCCGCTCATCAGTGACCTAGTATCATATGCATCATCCAGTCTCTTGTAAATCTCGTCAGTATCTTGTCTAACCGTAGTAACAAAGTTGGTCATCCTCCGACCTAACTCTGTCTCATCAGTCGCTGGTACCCCTGGCATGTCCTCAAGCATCTTATCCTAAGTATCTGTAATCCCATAACCAACATATCTCTCTGGATCTCGCCTAATCTCATCATCCAAAGTAGCAACAAATCCATAGTCTGCTCTAAAACCTCTAGTCTGTCTAGCAGTAGGAGCAATCAAGCTCTCTCCAACCTCGTACCTAGGACCAAAAGCAAAACATAACCTCTTCTGAGGTGGTAAACAAACCTCAGGCCTGTTTGCTCCATGGTCGTAGCAGCGAGGATAGTGATGATGTAGGTGTTGGTATGGGTAGGATTAGTGGTGTCCCTGATTGAGGTGTACCTAATGGTGGTGAATGTGAAGTAGATGGTGTCTCGGCTCTTAGCCGGATCATGGCAGCTCTATATCCTAAAGGATAAGTAGGACTAGTAGGTAGTGGTGGAGATGATACAGGTAAGAGTGGTGATACTGGTAGTGGTGATAGTATCAGGGGTAGTAGTAGAGAAGGTATCTGGGGAAGTAGTGATGACCATGGGGAGAGTGGTGATGGTGGTGGAGTAGGTATAGCAAGAATGCTGGCAACCTTTGTATCTAAAGGAAGTGATACGGATGTTTGAGCTCAGATAGATATCCTAGCAGTAACATGGTATGCAGGATGTGGTGGTGGTGTGGTCGCAGACTCGTCTATCTCAAACAGCTCTATCTCCTCAGCGGATGGGACATTATCAACAGCTAGAAAAGCATCAACTGTAGAGTCGACAGGAGCTAGGTGCTCTTCCTCCTCCTTCTCATCGTCCTCCTCCTCCTCCTTATCATCAGCCTCATCTTCGGAGGGCTCCTCCTCTTCATCATAATCATCATCTCTATCGGTGGGATAATCAGTTGGATCCTCATCATCATCCTTCTTCGGATCCTCCTCGGGATCGGACTCATAAATATAGCCTGATGAATCAGTAGTGGGTGAGACAGCAGTAGGCAGTGGTTGCTCCTCAGCTGGGAGTACATCATCCTCCGGTGGCATAAACTCCAGGTATACCGGCTCAGGAACAAACTCTGGTAGAGGTGGTGCCTGCTCTGGCTCCTCTAGGCAAGGCACATAATCAGGAGATGGTAGGGCCTAAAAAGCGGCTACCACATATGCATACGGATCATCTGGCATCACGGGTGGTCCATCGACTCTCGGAGATCCGATGTCTTACAAACCTCTAAATGGACTGGATACCGTCGTGTAGGTGACTGTGGAATCCTCTGAATCCGACATGACAATATCTGAAAATCAAAAGTAGCTTATATAAGTATTAATATAAGACTCTTATAGTAATGTAATATACATAGTATTTAATAACATGTATATCAACCGTGAATGCATCTAGTCCAACCAAATAATCCAACAACTAGTGTACGTATGTATGTATGTGTGTGTGTCTGTCTGTCTGTGTGTGTGTGTATGTGTGTGTGTGTATGTGTATGTGTGTATGTGTGTGTGTGTACGTGCATGCGTGCGTGCGTGCGTGCATGCGTGCGTGCATGCATGCGTGCGTGTGTGCGTGCGTACGTACGTGCGTGCGTGCGTGTGTGTGTGTGTATGTGTGTGCGTGCGTGCGTGCATGCGTGCGTACGTGCGTGTGTGTGTATGTGTGTGTGTGTGTGTGTATGTATGTATGTATGTCTCGAGCATCC
>BQNB010098008.1:0-10600 GCA_026074375.1 Tanacetum coccineum | reverse complement strand
TTCGTTTTCAAGTCAAATAAGTTAAAAATAACTTGCATATGAGAGATGTAATAATAAATATGATTTATTATTTAAAATATATTTCGAAAACTTTACCGGTTACGTGGTAATCTCTTTTATGTGACAATAAAAGATCAAAAGTCAAAAATCAAGTCATAGTCATTTAAAATTTAAAAAACTGCCGGATGTTACAAGGGTCTCCACCGATCAGATATGAAGAATCTTCTGGACAAGATCTGTGAGCTCAAGAATCTCAAGGGAGGACCATCAGATTACTAGACTAGATTTTATCATTTACAACTTTTAGTTAGAATCCAACCACTGGATGTGTGGCATAAATAATGACACTTGTCAAATTTTGATTATGTAAAATATGTAAGACAAGTTTTTTATGACTTAATACAGTGGTGAGTCCATTATATACTTCGCTGTTTATGATACCGATTTATGTATGTCATGGTTGTCCATCCTATATTCGGTAATACGACGATTCATATCTTTATCCGGGATTACCATGGTTCTCTTACCATCCGGTCTTCTCAAACCTTTATACCTAAGTATCATGGATACGATCAATAATCAAGACGTTGAGCATAAAATTTTTGGAATCTAAGACTTCCAAATAAGAATGATATGTCAAATAAATTCAATATCACTAAGTATGAAATTTTTAATACGATGACTTGTGATATGACTATCATTATATGAATTCTTATTCTGTGTTGTCTTGTAAATGTTGATAGAATGGCTCCCAAGAGGACATCAACATCTGCAGCACCAGCCATGTCTCAGGCTGCCATCAGGAAACTAGTTGCTGATAGTGTTGTCGCAACTCTGAAAGCACAAGCTGCTACCATGGCAAATACTGACAATACCAATAGGAACACCAGAGAAAGAGAAGCTCTTGTAGCAAGAAAATGTAGCTACAAAGAGTTTATGAGCTGCCAACCTTTCAATTTCAAAGGTACAGAAGGCGCTGTTGGCCTTGTCCGCTGGTTTGAGCGAACTGAATCAGTGTTTTCCCGTAGCAACTATACCGAAGACTGCAAGGTGAAGTTTGCTACTGGTACTTTAACTGAAGAAGCCTTGTCCTAGTGGAATTCATTCGCCCATCCTGTTGGAATAGAAGAAGCTTACAAGATTACCTGGGTTGAATTCAAGAAGCTTTTGATAAAGAAGTATTGTCCCCGAACTAAGATCCAAAAGATGGAAGACGAATTTTACCATCTGACTGTGAAGGGGAATGATCTCAAAACATATGTGAGAAGATTCCAGGAATTGGCAACTTATGTCCCACTATGGTGCCAGATTATGAGAAAATGATGGAAGTTTTCATCGGGGGATTGCCTCGAAGTATTGAAGGGAATGTTACCGCCTCTAAACCTCAAACCCTAGAGGAAGCCATTAACATAGCCCAGAGGCTAATGGATCAGGTAACAAAGCACACTTCAGTGCAAGTATCAAGTGATCACAAATGAAAGTTTGACGACAGAAGAACTTTCAACAACAACTACCGTAACACCAACACCAACAACCGCTACAATAATCACCAACCACAACAGAACAAAAGGCAAGAAGCTGTCAGAGCCTATGTCACCACTACCAACTTAAAATGGGTATACTGGAAACCTTCCTTTGTGTAGAAAATGCACTCTGCATCATACAGGACCTTGCACTATTAAAGTGTAATATTTTGCAACAAGGTGGGGGGACCAATTTGACTAAAGAACAATAAAACAAAGGCCAAGCCATAGAAGTAATCTGCTACTAGTGACAGTTACTTGTCATGCCTGTGGAGAGAAAGGGCATTATGCAAATCAGTGCCCAAAGACCACCAACAACGATGCCTAGGGAAGAGCCTACATGCTAAGGGATAGGAATTCTCATCAAGATCCGAACATAGTTACGGGTATGTTCCTTCTAAACCAACATCTAGCTAGAGTATTATTTGATTCTGGAGCCGATAAAAGCTTCATATCCATATCTCTTGCCTCTAAGCTAAATATTCCACCCATTACAATAGATACCTTATTTATTTTACAATATCGACATGGCAGACGGAAACTAAGTAAGCATAAACACCGTTATACAGGGTGCAAACTCCGACTTTGTTAAACCAACTCCTTTCAAAATTGATCTATCGATTAAAAACATGAAACTCGCTAGTTTCGACCTCGTCATTGGTATGCATTGGTTATCCAAGTATCTTGCTAGGATCGTCTGAGTCGAGAAATTCCTCCACATTCCCATCGACCGATGAAACAATTAAGATTCGAGGTTGACCAAAGTAAAACCTACTAAATCTCATATCCTGTAACAAACCGAAAGGTATATTATCCAGGTGGATGTCAATTTTCCATAGCCGGTTAGTCAAAGAATTTCCCAAAAGTTTTCCCTGAAGATCATACCTGCCTTCATCGCCGTTCGCAAGTAGAATTTCAAATTGATTTTAGATTCCAAGAGCGACACGTTGTAGCCCGAGCACCTTATAGATTAGGCTCCTCAGAAATGCATGTAACTATCTAACCAACTTTAAGAGATAGCAGACCCGAGGTTTTATCGACTAAGTACTATCACCTTGGGGAGCTTCCTATCTTATTTGTTAAAAATGAAAGACGTATCTTCAGAATTTGTATCGATTACCGTGATTTAAATAAACTTACCATAAAAATCGTTACCCATTACCATGAACGATGACTTAATATGTACCAACTTCAAGGTTCAAGTGTTTAACTCCAAAGATCCTACTTGAACCAAGTTATCATCAACTTAGATCAGGGATGAAGATATTCCTAAGCCAGCTTTTTTATAACAAGATACGGACATTAGGAATTTCAGAAAAGTGAGATTCCATTGGTTTACAACTAACGCACCGCTGTATTCATGGATCTCATGAATCGTGTGTGTAAACCATACTTGGATAAATTTGTGATATTGTTCATCGATGATATTCTCATCTACTCTGGTAACAAAGAAAAGCACGCAAATCATCTGAGAATAATCCTAGAATTACTCAAGAAAGAGAAGTTGGTAAGCTAAGTTCTCCAAGTGTATTACTGATTCATATCGTGTAATTTCTTAGACACTTAATTGATAGTCAAAGAATTCATGTTGACCCCGCCAAGATTGAAGCAGTTAATAATTAGGCATCTCCTACTACACCCACAGAAATACGTCAATTCTTAGGACTTACTGGTCATTATTCTATGGAGAGATTTCTATCAAAGATTTTTTCAAGATTTGCAAAGCTTTGACTGAATTAACCCAGGAAAAACAAGAGATATCCTAGGTCGAAGATCAAGAGTCGCTTTCCAATTACGAAAACAAAGCATAATGAAGCTCCCAATCTTAGCATTACCAAAGGAAACGACAATTTTGTTGTTTACTGTGATGCATCCCATCAAGGTCTGGGAGCGGTGTTAATACAAAGAGAGAAGGTTATTGCATATGCATCCCGACAACTCAAGCCTAATGAATGAACACAATACCCACATATGAACTCGGAATATAGGAGGCATTTAGTGTTTCAGCTCTTAAATTTAGAGACACTAACTATACGGTACAAAGTGTACTGTGTTCACTGTTGGGATCATAAAAGTCTTTAACATATCCTTGATCAGAAAAGTTGCACATACGAGACCACGCCTTTGTTAGAATTACTGCAGATTACGATAGTGACAATTCACTACACACCACCTATAAAGGCAAATGTCATAGCAGATGCCTTAAGCTAAAAGGAACGAATCAAACCACTCTGAGTTAGACATTCGTTATGTACCATATCATCCAAACTTACCCTCACAAATTCTTAAAGCTCAAACTGAAGCACTTAAGGAAGAAAACATCAAGGCTGAAAACTTACGAGGAATGGATAAAGCATTTGAAATACGTCCTGATGGAACTCGTTGTATTAAGAACCGAAGCTGGTTACCACTCTTTGGTAATCTAAGAGACTTGATCATGCATGAGTCCCATAAATCAAAGTATTCCATTCACCCAGGTTCTGACAAGATGTATCAGGATCTAAAGATACTCTATTGGTGACCTAACATAAAGGCAATCATCGCTGAATATGTTGGAAAATGTTTAACATGTTCTACAGTTAAGGCAGAATTTTAAAAGCCATCCGGCTTACTGGTACAACCGAAGATTCCTATGTGGAAATGGGAGAGAATCACAATAGATTTCATCACAAAATTATCTAAAACCTCAAACGAACATGACACAATCTAGGTCATTGTCTATCGCCTTACCAAATCCACACATTTCATCCCTACTCGAGAGACAGATAGTATAGAAACCCTTACAAGGTTATACATCAAAGAAATAATCTCCCGACATGGAGTGCCAATATCTATCATCTCGGATCGTGACAGTCATTTCACATCTAGATTCTGGCAATCATTACAAAGTGCTTTGGGTACTCAATTAGACATGAGTACGACATATCATCCTGAAACCAATGGAAAAAGTGAAAGGACCATCCAAACACTCAAAGACATGCTTCGAGCCTGTGTTATAGATTTTAGAAAAAGATGGGAAAGACACTTACCATTGGTAGAACTCTCTTACAATAATAGTTATCATGCCAGTATCAAGGAAGCACCATTTGAGGCACTTTATGGTCGAAAGTGCGGATCACCTGTTTGCTGGGCTGAAGTTGGAGATGTTCAACTTACAGGACCAGAAATAATCCATGAAACCACCGAGAAGATAGTACAAATTCGACAATGCTTGCAAGCTGCAAGAGATCGGCAAAGAAGTTATGCTAATGTAACACAAAAACCTTTAGAATTTCAAGTTGGAGATCGTGTTATGTTGAAAGTATCACCTCGAAAAGGTGTCATTCGTTTTGGAAAACGAGGAAAGCTTAATCCCTGATACATTGGACCATTTAAGATTCTTAAAAGAGTCGGTCCAGTGGCATATAAACTTGAGCTTCCTGAAGAGCTCAGTAATGTCCACAATACCTTCCACGTTTCTAATCTAAAGAAATGCTTATCTGACGAATCCCTTGTCATTCCAATGAAAGATCTTCGACTTGATGACAAACTCAACTTTGTAGAAGAACCAGTGGAGATTATGGATCGAGAAGTCAAGCAACTAAAACAAAGTCGTATTCCTATAATCAAAGTAAGATGGAACTCTAAAAGAGGACCAGAATTTGCGAAGATCAAATTCATGCCAAATATCCACATCTGTTTTCAAACATCACTCCGGCATCCAACTAAATCTTGGGACGAGATTTCTTTTAAGGGAGGGAGACTATAACAACCTGCAATTTTCATCAATGTAATATCCATCTATTAAATTAGATGCACTGTAATATTCATCTATTATATATACACCACCTATTTATACGGAAAATTTTACTTTATCTCATTATGCAACGTAACTTGCATCTCTAAAGTAAACGAGCTCACACAAACTCTACCAATGCCATCTCTATCTATGTTTACATCATGTAAACATCCTAATATGTAAATATCATATTTACCAAGTACATTATTCATTTAACGTACTTTTCAAAATGTTATATCAAAACAAACATTAAACGTTAACGTTTACATCAAAACCCTAATTATATGTAAAGTATAGACATAAAATTAATGTACAAACCTTAAAGCATGTGTACAAGTATCAATACACAACATTTGAATATCTTTTCCCTCCTAAATCAAGTTACAACTTTCTAAAGCTCAATGTACAAGTCAATAATACAAGAAAGTCAAACTAGGTCATTTTACCATCTAAATCATTTTGGTTTCTTACCACCACTTTAACACAAGGTACAAGCACTTAATGCATGACTTTTAAACCCTAAAACTAATCCCTAAATCATTCTAAAACCTAATCTAAAACCCTAAACACTAAACAAAACCCTAAAAACCATAATTTCATTTTAAAACCTTAAACCTTAAAACTAAACCCTAAAATCTAATCCTAAACCTTAAACCTTAATCCTAAATACTAAACCATAATCCTAACACTAATCCTAAACCTTAATCTATCCTAAGCCCTAACCCTAACACGAATTAAAAACCCTAAAACCCTAACCCTAACTACATTCGAACCCACACACCATTTTCATTGCCTTTTTAAACCCATTTAAACTTCAAACCACAAACCCTAGCACCTCTATGGACTAAGCTAATATGTCTCCAACGGCTTTACAAGCTCCTTAATACCACATTCCCAATGGCCACCAAGAAGCGCAATCATAACTCTCCTGTTCTCCTTCTAAGCCGGAGGCTAACAAGAGCCTCACATCTTCATGCTAGCTTCTAGCCTTGCATACTCATACTATAGCTATTACTTATCATCCCTAGCTTCTCTTAGTGACCTCACCTTGGTCCTTACTCCTCCATACTTGGCCTCTAAAGTGTTTTTGCACTATAAATAGGACGCACCCTTCACCATTCAATCTCACACCTCAAACTCAAAAATAAACATATCAATGGAGTTCTAAGCAGCCAAGAAGGAAGAAGAGAAGTCCCAAGTGCAGAAGTGAAGCCAAGAAATCAAGAAACGAAGGTCTTGAAGTCAAATTCTAGGCGTACGAATCAAATAAGCCCCATTCGACCTATTTTCCAAACCGTAAGCTTGAATCCTTGTTCTATAAGCTATTTTTATGTTTTGAAACTCTTATAAGTATCTTATAATCATTTTTGAACCCTTGTTAAAAGCCTTAAGGCTCACACCTACTCATTTTTAATTTCTAAAACCAAACGATCCCTATTAAACCCTAATAACTCGTTTTCTTGAAATCTATAAGCTAAACTTATAAGCTGTTGTTATAATCTATTCCTAGAAGCTTATTAGGCATTTCTATAAACAATTTATCAAGAGTCCTTAAAAGCTTTAAACCCATTAGATTAATTTTTATAAACGCATAAACGACCCATTTTTAAGTTTTTTAAACACGTAAACCTTTTTCAATAAGCTATAACCTTATAAAAGCTATTATTCCTAACTTATTTTAGCTTATTATGATAAGCTCTAACCTGAAAATCTCTTTTAGAAACCTCAAATAAGCTTGCATGTAATTTGGACTTGTTTTGTAAATTATTTTCATGCAAGGGGTATATATTGTAACTTAAGGATTATTAACTACAATGGCCATTTTTTGTAATTATATTAAAGTTATAACTCCAAGTGTTGTAATCTTGCCAAGTTTTCAAAGTACAAGGATAAATTATAAAATTTTATATGTAAAAAGGACTAGCTTTTGTAATTAATTTAATTCAAGGGTATATTATTTCCATTTTGATATTCATAAAATATAATATATTATATTTTTAAATAAATTTATAAAAATATAAAAAAATATAAAAAAGCCCAATTTTAATATAAACACCTCGACACATTTATCGTTATTAATTAACGATCAACATATTCTAAATTAATTACGTTATATATTAAACGTAATTTATCATCGGCTAGCTTTTGAAACCTAAAATCCTATCGTATCACGATACTAGGGAATTTCATGTGAGGGGTTCCATTTGGGTATTCGTTTTGACAAGCTTGATGGGTTTACGATTTAATGTGCCTTGGCTCCTCAAACATTACTACATGGCCTCTGGATTATGATTGCCCGAACAGCGATATAATATTTCCATAATAAATCAAAGATATACGTTAAACTTTTTGAAGTTTTGAAACATAAACTATCACACTAAGACTTGACATATCACCTCAGGTTGCGTGACGAAGCCGTTACTTTCACTTGAAATACTTTTGCCATCAATCAAATTTCCCTATACTGTTAAGGTGAGTTCATAGCCTCACTTTTAAACTTTCATTTCTAAACCCGTGAGGGGCTGCACTGTTAAGTGTAATATTTTCAACAAGGTGGGCCATCTGACTAAGAACTACAGAAATAAAGGGCCAGCCACTGGAAGTAATCTGCTACCAGTGACAATTACTTGCCATACCTGTGGAGAGAAAGGGCATTATGCAAATCAGTGCCGAAAGACCACCAACAACAATGCCCAGGGAAGAGCCTACATGCTAGCCGGATAGGTAACCAAACGCACTATATTTGAAACTCATAGGTATATGGCAATTACCTACACGGATGCCATTATCTTTATATATATCATGATTTATATATACACTAGTCAGTTTGAGTGCCATGAGCTTAGACGCAATAATACTGTTTTTTTCATAATAATTGTACTCATTGTAATTATTACACTTATGGATGTATAACAACGTAACCCACTCTTATGATGACTTGTATTCACATTATTTATTATAAACCTATGAATTTCACTCAACCATTGTGTTGACCTTTTTAGCATGTTTATCTCAGGTAACTGAACATCTTATGGCACGGAGTGGCACGGACTTGAAGATGGCTAAACTGTTATCATTCAAACTTTATGTTTTCATGTAGATTTTTGGACCTCTATTTGTAAAAACTCTGATGAAATAATGAATGATAACTTATCTTTTAAAAACATCTCTTTCGAGTCGTTTTCTTTGATTATGATTGTTGTACTATGAAATAATACCCCATATTAGCTTCCGCTGCTATATGTCAAAAATGGGGGTGTTATAGGTTGTCTCCTGGCAAGCACTTTTGTTTAATAACGAGACTTTAAGTTAGACTCAATTCGGGCCTACGTCTCCCTTTGGACACTTCCTCCCGTGTCCATTTCCTTCTAGATCATTCCTTCAAACCTTGACCCGTTTGCCCAACCTAATGGTAAAACAACCTCTAACAGTTTGGTTACACAGAGGAAAATTTTCCCGACCTAGAATGAGTACCGTTTTACCTCAAACGTTTCTACAAACACTTGAGAGGGTCATAGTACTTCTCGTCTAAACCACTTTCCCATCGTTCTTCATCTTTAAATCCTTTATCGTGCCATGGGTATTTTGTTTCCCCATGGACTTGTTCGCATTTTTCCCATATGTCGTCTAGGATGTACCCCTGCTTTCCTATGCTTAGCTCGTATTCATTTGCCAACTATGCAATCTCATTATCAAACACCAACTTGTACTCTTCTAAATCCCTTAAATATGGGTCTTTACTAATTCCTGAAGAATCTAACTCTTCCTTAAAACTATCAAGGATCTATTCGTTAAGCATCGCATTCTTTATAGGTTTACTGACATTTGTGTGCTCGATCTTTATCTTTAACCATTCCATGAACGAACAATCCCGTGGTCGAATTTGATTATGGGTTACTTGTGAGGAGTCGGGAAAATATGACTTAATGCTCATACAAGTAATAATTCAACAAGAAACAATCATGAAAACTATAACAATATCATAACAAGGCTAGCACTTAAGGTGCTTAGCCACTCATAGTACAGATAATATAAATCATAATGAAAGAATTCTTGGATTGAATAAACATTATAATCTTACAATCTCTATGATGAATGATTAATACAAAAATTAGTAAAGTGAATTTCTCCCTCGAACTAGGAACGAATGTGGCCGAATGCTTCCTCTTACAGAACCCTTAAAAGATCCGTGGAACTCCTCTTGGAATGAATGATATGAATGTGCAGGGTATGGGCCTCTATTTATAGTTTTCGACCCAACTACGGTGTAGTTGTGAGTGTGAACTACGTCGTAGTTAGTTGATTCATATTTTCCTTTTGATGGCCAATTGTAACTACGACGTAGCCAAAGTGGCTAACTACGCCGTAGTTATGACTAAGCGTATAATCCTTTTGTTGACTCGTGATAACTATGGTGTAGCCATTGGTGCTAACTACGTCATAGTTTCTTCTAGGCATTTGGGTCTTTACTGAACTACGGCGTAGTCCCATCGTGGCAACTACGCCGTAGTTTTGTCCTGGCATCAATACTTTGTATACTTCATTAATCCAATTCTCTTGTCTTTCCGTTCCAATGCTTATAATTTTCTGTAGATGAAATATAAAGTGATTAAGTACAAATTTTAATCACAAATCAAGCAATTATGATCATTTTATAAGACAAAAAGGTATAGAGTGTTTGATGTTAACACATTTTAACACATGTCTCTATATAGCGTTCAAGCGTTGCGACTTGTATTATGACATCATTATCTCTGACAATACGTTGCGACGTACTTCACGACCTCCATCGACGAGAGTGACACTAGTTTGATGTAATAATTTTGCGACATACAACAAAGCATTTGTCGTAGAGTACATATAAAAGAGGATTCTAACTAATAAGTCTAACTTAGAAGTTTTATCAACACAATACATTAAACTTATTTTCTGCATAAACTATATAAGCTTAAGCGCTATAAATTAAGCTGTATAAAAAGAGATTATTAGAGATTCTAAGAGCACTAGATATTCTCGTGTCGTTGGGCTGGTGCCATAGCCAAAAAGTATTGTCACGTCAGCAAAAACCCCCATGGCACTAGAATTCCTTTGGCATCACATTTTGTGCCGTATCCCTTGGCACCAGAAAATGTGTCGTTGGCCTATTTTTTTTCATTTACATAAAATAAAACATACACAATATAACTAAAATAAATTTCATTAAAATTAAAACACATTACATTAATAAAAAAACATTACATAGAAAGAAAAAACGTTAACATAAAAATACATAAAGTTGACTAGTTTTGTGGGGGATATA
>BQNB010098007.1:0-25254 GCA_026074375.1 Tanacetum coccineum | reverse complement strand
ATTCAATCTCGGTTGTTGTTTCGCCAACAACCGAGTACAATTCTTTTATTCATTTGTAAAAAGAATTAAACGTTGAAAAATACAAATTTTGTTATTAGTATCTTTATCAGGTCTCGTTGTAATGTATCAAATATGTTGCATGAATTAGGGACCAACAGATAAAGCGCACTAAATCGTACACTTTTCTTTTATTTTTAAAACCGAGTTCTGATCGAGAATAATCAAAAATCAGTGTTTTTAGCCAACTTTTGAAAAGTTATTGAAAAATATGCTCGAAACGAGAAGATTTCTCTTCTTTTGAAAGTAAAGCACACTGAAACATACACTTTCCTTTTATTTGAGGCACGGGTTGTAATCTTACAAACCATTATTTTGAAGCGCAAGTTGCAATCTGAAATGATTACAAGCCATTATGACATCGAATTAGACAACAACATTTGGAACCCATTTAAGCACGGTGCTAACGGGTATGAAAAATTGTAAAAACCATTTGAAAGTTATGTCAAGTCGATGTAAAGACGTTGAGTTCCAATGAGGGCTTGAAACCAGTGTTTCATTTGAAAACAACTCTTGTGAAATCAACAGAGATTTAAAATTCCTTTTAATTTTACATTGATTATTGAAACTCGGTGTTTCCTGAGGAGTCTTAAATCTTGTTGAAGAAGATTTCCATTTGTTATTGACATTTGGAGTTTCATTCTGAAAATTCATTTTTGAACCGTTTAAAAATCTTCCTTTTTTGTTGATGATCGAAGCAAAGTCATTCTTATTTTGCATTGAAAGAATTTCTAATTTGGAATATTTTAAATTTTTTGAATGACTTTGCTTTGGTTTCCACACTTGTTTTACCGGTATGAAACGAGAATGTAGAGTTACAAAAACTTGATTCTTATCATTTGAAGCACTTGTCTTAAAAACCTTTTGAGAAATAGGTGTTTCAAACACTTGAATCTTAACATTTAAAGCACTTTTCTTAAAAACCTTTTTTGAAGTGGATGCTTTAAAATTTTGAGATTTCTTAGAAAACTTCCTATCTTTTTGCAAAGAATATGTTGTAAACTGAGAATCTCTTTTCAAAAACAATTTTGAAGATTCACCCGTGTGAACCTTTTCTGAAACACTTTCTTTAGGTTTGGATGAGTTGAAAACATTATTTTTCCTTTTTGTTCGATTAAGAGAATCAAACTTTACTTTTAAAGCATTGTATGAAGTTCTCAACTCATGGTATTCATTTTGACAAGAACGAATATCTTGTTATGCCAATTTTGATTCCAAAGATGCAATTCGTTTCAAAAGCTGATCTTTTTTATTTTTAGATAAAGACTGTGCAGTGACTGGTTTTGACAAATCCTTTTACACAACAACTTTGGGAGTGAACCATGATTTTGAAATTTGAGAGTTTATCAAAAGCTTATTAGAAGGTGGTTTTCCCAAAATTGAAGGTTTATCAAACTTAGTTTCCACACACTTCCCTTTCAGATTCTCAAGTTGATTCCTTAAATGATTAACTTCTTTCAAAAATTAATCCTTTTCAACTATAGAATCATCAACCTTACGAGCTAATTGTCGTTCAAGAACAACTTTCATTTTTTTTAAGTTTTTCAAAATACGCCTCGAATTTAGCTGTTCTTTTTGACAATTCAAGTTTGACGTCATCAAAATCTTTTGTTTGTTGAGTTAAAACCTTTTCAAGTTCGACAATCTTTATTGAAAGCTCACATTTTGCATTTTCATAAATATTCTCCCCCGATTCCTTTTCAAGTTCAGAAATATTACTCTTAGTAATTGAACTTGGAGAGGAATCATCTTTCCCTAAAATGTAAGTAATCGCGAATTCAGACAATGTTGACCTCAAATTTTCTTTTTGAACTCGTGCCTTTTTGATTGAATCAAAAAAAATCTTGTAAACTAACTTCAAGTGTTCATTCTCTTTAAGCAATGAAGCCACTCGATGTTCCAACTTAATGTTTTTAGTTTCAATCTCATCAAAAATGACCTTAACTTTGACTTCATCACATTGATTAGTCACAACTTTTGACCTTGTGACTGACTCAAACAAATCTTTATAAGACTATTTCAAATGTGCATTTTTGATTTGTAATGATGCCAAAAATTTCTCATTTTCTTTGTGCAATTTTTTAAAGAATTATTTTCTTGAGACTTGTGCTGAAGTGCGATTTTAAAAGTAATGCTTTGTGCCTCTAATTTTGACAAATCTTTCACCAAGTCAACAATTCTTTTTGACAATTCTTGTGTGACATCAAATGCATCGTTACAAAATGTATCAGTAGTTGTACTCTCATTTGATACATCTTTTGACTCTTTTGAAAATTGTTCAATTTCATCTTGTAAATTCTTATTCCTAATTTCTACAAAAGAGGTTATGACAAGATTCTTAAGATCTTCAGCTAAGGTTACTTCTAAGAGTCAATTTTTAAAAACTCATTTTGTTTGAGAGTTTCATCAAGATCACTCTCCATTGAAACAAAAACATCTTTCATTTCTTTTATATCTCTTAAAAATCGTTTTTGAAAGATTTCAGAATTCAAATGCATTTCTTGAAGAATTGGTTTAAGTTTTTGTTGACAAAAGTCATTTAACCGTATTTCTTTTAGAGAGGTATAGAAAATGCTTTCTCGTTTACAAGTCGTTTGTAACAACTCAAACAATGTTTGAAAATCATTTTCCATTTGATTTAAATCCACTAATATTGGATTTGCACTAGGAATAAGTTTCTTAGTGGGTTTTGTCTTAGAAGAAGAATACAGTGAGCTTTCATTTGAAGGATCTTCAGAAGATATAAAAGTTTCTGAAAAATATTTTTGTTCAAGAGAAAGTTCAACTTGTGGAATAAAAGTTTCATAAAGGTTTTTTCTCAGAAGAAGAATAAAGTGAGCTTTCAGTTGTGTATTCTCATCACGAAGTTCATAAGCACTACAACTTAGGATTTTTGGCATTAGCTTGTGAAAGAACATAAGGACCTTTATATCCCAAATCCGACTTACGTATGTTAACCCGATAAGCTCTTTGTTCATTTGTAAGCAACCGAAGTGTTTCGGTTGATTTGCCCATTTTACAAACAACATATTCAAGATCTTTGTTTTTAGGTTGCAACTAAAGAATGTCATTAAGATATTTATCCTCTTTGTCACTCAGCTGTTGTTTGAAAATCATTTGTGTCTTTTGACATTCCAAACTTTGTCTTTTTAACTCAACAACAGAGAAGTCTAATTTATCACGTTGTTGTTCTAAATTTCAAATAGTGTCTCGATCATGAATAAATTGAGATTGTGATTCTTTTTCAAATCGTTTTGCCTTTCGATCAGCCTCAATATATTCGTCAAAATAGGTGGTGTTATTTCCTTTTGATATTTCAAGAACCCGAACCTTTTCCTTATATGTTTTTAGTTCTTTGGTTAACAAAACATTTGCTTCTTTAAGTGCTTTATTATTCTCGTTTGTTTTATCAAGTTCATGATCATGTTCAAACAATCCATTATATGACCATTGTACCTCAGGTTTGTCTTTATCATGAGAAGATTTGGCAATGGTGATATCATCATCTAAACCATTCTTACTGATCGTTGCACTTTCAGCATCCGTATCATTCCCTGGATTGCTGCTTTTACCTTGTTGTTCAGTGACATCCAAATTATCATCTAATATTGTTCCTACATTCATCATGCTTTCCTGTTTCTGCAACTCTATCTCATTCAACCATTTCACATTGTTCCTTTTTCTTTGACATTTTATTCTTTTATCCGTAATTCTTCTTCATGACATGCTATTTCATCAATCCTTTTTTAATAGAATTAAGGTAATACAAAATTATCTTTTTGAGACTCTCAGTATCATAGTGAGCATACTCTTGAAATATTTCCTTTTGACGTGCAAGGTTCGACTGATATTGGTAAGAAGAAGACAAAGGAGACTTAGGATCAAAAAATGTCTCAAACTATTTCTTAAGCACTGCCAAACATGCCTTGGAATCACACACATGAAATTCCTCTTTGTCAAGTTGTTTCTTTAGTTGATCTATGTTATTATTAAATACATTCTTGAAGGATTGAAACTTTTCTCCAAAGAGAAACTGAAAAGCATATTCCCTATTATGATGAAACCAATTTGGACGTAGATCGTGAATGCATGTCTGAAAGTTATGAAAAATGTTGTCGAATTTCTTTTTCATTACTTTCTTTATTTCACACAGTCGTTGCAATTCCTGTTTATCATTATCCAAACATGAAGATACCATATTTTTCGATTCCATTTTCTTTTCTATATAACACTAACACAATCACAAATGAAGATTCCAAAATAATTTTCAACTTAAACCTAACACTCCAACTTCTCACGAACCTAAATCTTTCGCAGTTATCTCATTTTTCACAAAAATATCAATCGAGAATGAATCAAGATTACGATAAAACCGTAATTGATCAATTTCTATTGAATATTAGCTTTTTAAGTAAGACTGAAAATGTATCTTTTAAGCCTAAATTTCCTACATAAGTTCAATTTTTGGTAAACACTAACAAATAAGAAATCCTACTCAAGATTATCAAAGATTGTATTTTGTCTAGAAAGTATGCAACGAAACTGAATCAACAATACAACAAACCGTAAAGTGAGCAATTTTGATGAAATTGATGCTTTTGAAGAACACTTTTGAAAATGAGCTTTACAAATTCGATACAATCGAAAATGTGAGTTTTACCAAATTTAAATTGAAAATGAATCACAAGATCGATAAAACTGAAAATGTGAACACAATCAATTCTCATACTTTTTTAGAACTTTATCAAAAAGTAAAACTACTACACAAATTCGATGAAACCGAAAGTGTGAACACTACTTATTGAAAATAATGATCCTATAGTAACTTCAAAATCGATAAAACCAAAAATGAAGAACTAATCTATTACAACTCCATAATCAAACAATAAAGTAAATGAATGCCAAAAATGATAAAATTCCTTATCAACCCACAAATCAACTCGCTCGAATTATCAACCCGTAAATAAAAACATGAACCAAAAATTATGCTATCAAAATTTTAGCACTAAAAATTATACTCAGCCTAATTAAAACTGATATGAACTTACGCACCCCAATTTTAAATGCTGACCTGTACTTAATATTTAGTATACAATTCAGGCCCAATCTAAAAATTTTAACCTAGAAACACTTGCCTATATAAGACTAATGAGACACATCACACAACTCAACCCTAGAACTTTCTCATAAAATATATGCCCCCCTTTTTCTTGTAGCCAACTTTTCTTGGATAGCACAAGCACAAAATCTTACACCTTATCTCTTTATTGTGAACCACGAATCATAAATACATCTCCTATTTCTTTTAAATGAAGCGCAACAACACACTTATTTCTTTTGTTGTTTTTGTAAAATCACAACAAGGTTCTTTAATCCACAATGATCCTGACTCCAAGTTTTTGTTACCATATGTTCATGGTAAGGTTTTTGCTTTTCTTTGTTTTTGTTTTTGTAAGAACCGAAAGAAAGAATAGTATGAAATGTTTTTGTTTTGTGCTTTCTTTATATTTTCGACTATCAAACAAAGCTAGCCTTCAAATAAGATCGATGAAGATTCGTTTTGTGTTGAAAAGATCTTTTTAAAGATCTATAAATCTCAATGAGATACCAAACAAAAACCAATCTGAGATGAATGTAAATTTATCTTTTTTGATCATTTGATTTATGTTCGAATGGAATGAGTTATTTTTATGATGAGAAGGGGATTTAGGCTAGACTTGGATTTGTTGAATGATGAGGTGGTTGGTTAAGATTTAGATCTAGGTTGCATGTGTTGTTAGGAATACGAAAATCCTAGGAAAGTATCGGTCACTCCATAGATAACTGTAGTTAGCTTGTCAAGTTAATATTTAGTAACTTACTTAGGTAGTTAGACCAAGGCCCATGGATAAGTCCATTAAGCCAAGGCCCATTGGCCCTTTATAAGTATATATACACCTCTCCATGCCTTAGAAAGGTGGTTGGTTGGTCTTATTTTCTCATATAGTTCAACAAGTATTGTCTCTCTCATCTTTCTCTCACTAAAACCTTCCTCCCAAAGTCTTTATCTATCTAACATTTCTTGCTAAATATTTCGTGTATGTGTTAAGTGATTATAGCTATTCTACAATTGGTATCAAGAGCCATGGAGTGGTATGTTTAGATATTATGTTTGATAAAGTTTTCGTGTAGTTTTTCCTCTAAATACCATTCGTCTTTTGATTTTTTTCTTAGTTTTTAAGCTTAAAATCCACACTAAAGGATCATCTACATATGTAGCTTTGATCTAGTATCCTTGGATATAGGTGTGTGTACTTAGATTCATAGAAAAATCTCTCAGTTTTTTTCTTTTGTGTTCGTAAGCTTTATAAAGGTCAAAATCTTGATTTTAAATTTTTCGCCTTAAAAACCTTAAAGTTTTCATTTTTCTTGTCTCTATAAGCTTAGTAACACTTTTGGTACAAAAATTTTTAGAAAACAATCATCAAAAACGTGTCTTTTTGAGTTTTGGAAAAAGTGGGTTTCGTGTGTCAACCGATCTAGTCATGTCAGTGCCGAACTAGTTGTGGGTTTCAAAGTGCCGATCTAGTCAATCTTCAGTGAGTGCCAATCTAGTCTACATCAGAGATACACGAACTAGTCATCTCCAGAAGACAACCGATCTAGTCATTTCAGAGATACCCAAACTAGTCATCTCAGAAGCACCCAAACTAGTCATCTAAGAAGAGACACCTTGTACAGTTGTTTTTTACTATGAAGCACCTAACTAGTACGTTTTTTTCCCAAAGGACACTAATAGTTGATTTTCAACTGTGACCACCATAACTAGTCTCAAGTTTAATGAAGCGAACTATAACTAAATCTTCAAGATTAAAAGAAACATTTAATTAAAACACAATTTCTTCTCTACCCCGTTCGATTTGAATTTGACAATAATCCTTAAACTTACAATTCAAAAATGTCTTCTCTTGCGAATTCGATATCCTAAATTGGTGCCGAATATCAGACTCAATGCGGAATCAAGACAAGCTTATGTACGACTCATGGAAAAGTATAATGGAGCTGTACATGGAAAACCGTAAAAATGGTTACTTGATCCTTGAATCTATCAGAAATGGTCTCCTTGTTTGGCCAATGATTGAAGAAAATAGGGAAATGTGAAGAAAGAGAGTTCCTGAAGTGTCAACACCCAAGAAACTTCAATAAAAAGCTGATGTCAAGGAAACAAACATCATTCTTCAAGGTGTTCCAGTAGACGTCTATGCACTTATGAGTCACCATCGTGTAGCCAAGGATTTATGGGAACGAATTAAGCTATTAATGCAAGAACGTCATTGACTAAACAAGAAAGAGAGTGCAAGTTATATGATTCTTTTGATAAGTTTGCTTACATTAAAGGAGAAACCAT
Source organism: Tanacetum coccineum (assembly GCA_026074375.1). Lineage (NCBI taxonomy): Eukaryota > Viridiplantae > Streptophyta > Magnoliopsida > Asterales > Asteraceae > Tanacetum > Tanacetum coccineum. Next base: position 17,810 of record BQNB010098007.1, on the reverse strand, counting down.
GTCTCAGTATTACCACAAAACGAAGTCATGATCTGTTGGCACTTGTCGCAAACCACCAATACAGCACTTATTAAACAATAGCATATAACAACCCCTAGTAGCAAAGCTCATTATCTTAGTATGGAGTTACTTATCCCAATCAGCAGTATTCAGTCAGTCACCCATCAACCCCGTAAGCATTTACTTACTAATCTAATGCAACTCAAACCATTTACCAACAACCACAAGCTATCTCTCAGATTGATTATCAACCACAACAGACAGAGTTTCCTGCTTTAGACTCTGGTCTTGCTGCCCCTGTGTTTAATAAAGGTGATGATCCAATTGACGCAATCAACAAGATGATGTCGTTCTTATCTACAGTGGTCACATCTCGTTTCCCTTCCACGAACAATCAGCTAAGAAATTCTTCAAACCCTCGACAACAGGCAACGATTCAGGATGGAAGAGTTACGGTTCAGCAGCTGCAAGGAAGATAAAACTTGTTTGGAGCTGGTTCGTCTGGAACAAAGTCTATAGGTCAAAGGGTGGTCAAGTGCTTTAACTGTCAAGGAGAAGGCCACATGGCAAAGAAGTGCCCAAAACTAAAAAGGAAGAGAGATGCTACGTGGTTTCGGGAAAAAGTTTTGTTAGTAGAAGCACAAGCAAATGGTCAAATTCTACATGAGAAAGAGCTAGCATTTTTGGCAAATCCAGGTATTACAGAAGGTGAAGCCACATAGACAGTCATTACCTACAATGCCACTTATCAAGCCGACGATTTGGATGCATATGACTCAGATTGTCATGAACTCAACACAGCCAAAATTGCTCTCATGGTGAATTTATCTCATTATGGTTTAGATGCTCTCGCTGAGGTAAACAATCATGATAATGTGGATAACAACATGATGAATCAAGTTAGGCAGGCATTGCCGTCTTCTGAACAGTCGAGTGTTGTGAATAATTCAGAGACTGAAATAACCAGTGATAGCAATATCATTCCTTATTCTCAGTATGTGATAGAATCACAACAGGCAACTGTTTAGAATTCTAACTCATCTGCACAACAAGATGCACTGATATTATCTGTGATTGAACAACTAAAAACCCAAGTAGTTAATTGTACCAAGATAAATCTGGACAATAAAAGTGTCAATGATACTTTAACTGCTGAGCTTGAAAGATATAAGGAACAAGTTAAAGTTTTGAAAGAAGGACAAAATGTTGATTTAAAGAGTAATGATAACATTTCATATTCAAGTGCACAGTCTGTAGAGATTGATCGTCTTAAACAAACTCTTTCTGAACATTTAAAAGAAAAGGAATCTTTAATGCAAACAGTTACTCTTCTCAAAAATGATTTTAAGAAAGAAGAATCTAGGAACATTGATAGAGAGATTGCTTTAGAAAAGAGGATCAAACAGCTAGATAATATTGTTTTTAAAAGAGATCAATCTGCACAAACTGTTCACATGTTGACGAAACCTCAGTTTTTCTATGATCATACCACTAAACAAGCTCTAGGTTTTCAAAATCCTTTCTATCTGAAGAAAGCTCAGCAGTTGGAACCAAAGCTTTATGATGGTAATGTCATTAAGAATACTAGTACTATTATGATTTTTGACTCCGAAGAAATCTTAATGCTTGCTGAAGAGAGTCGTTCAAAAATGCTTTAAAACAACAGGGTCCTATGATGTTAAAAAAGAAAGTTAATACTACACCAGTCGATTATGCTGTTCTTAACCAACATTCTCAAGATTTTAAAACACGATTTGTTTTACAAATTAAATTATCTGCTGAACAAGCCTTTTGGTCTCAGAATTCTGTGAATTCTTCAGATCACACTCACTCTAATAGACCCACCAAAGTTGAAGTTCCAAAAGAACTTCCTAAAGTTAGCATGGTTAATACGAGTTTGAAGAAACTTATACACCATCTTGCTGGTTTTGACGTGGTTGTCAAAGAAAGAACTATGGCCACAGCCATCACGAAGGGTTCGTAGGGGTTTAAACATACAAAATCTTGTTTTAGGGATGAAATAATTCTATTTGTAAAAGCTCTGAAGGACTTATTTAATACATTTGATCAATATTTGATTGATGAATTTTTAAAGTCCAAAATGTCTTTCATCAAATGTAACAGGCTATGGAACAACACCGTTTAGAGTCAAAAATGTAGATCCCAAACTTAATATATCTTTCTAGCCTGTTAAGGGTGGTAGCCAATCTGGATATATCCAAACTAACTACAAGAGAAACAATGACTATGAACAATATAAGCTATGCGGAAACTAACTTATATTGCTAAGAAGAACAATGAATAAAACAAAACTTTGATTACTATTAATATGCTAGCTTACAAATTACTAACTATGAATGATTGTGAAACTTGTATATGAAACTTATATCTAACTAATGTTGTAGGGTTCCTTTTATACACCAAGTAAACCCTAATGAGCTTACAAAACACGTTAAATGATCATGCATATCTATTCCTAATATATCTCATGCATATCACTTAAGCAGTACTAATCATACTATACTAACAGTACTAATACAAAGCTAGCAGTACTAACTATAACTGGCAGTACTAACAATGTACTGGCAGTACTAACTATAACTATCAGCAGTACTAAGTGTAGAAGCTCTAAATCCCAACAATCCTCCCCTAAACTTGTGATTTACCATCAAATCTCAAGTTTCTTCTGATGTACTCTGCTGAGGATGCTTCCAAACACTTTACTTCCTTGATTTGTTTGCTATATTATAGATCTTTGTCAAAAGCTCATCTGCCATCTCTGACTGTTGATCTACTCTTAGCTTGTTACTTATCATCAAAGTTGCAAGTCCCTTTGTCAGTGGATAATCCTTTTCAACCAGCATGAATATATCTTGTCCTTTCTCTATAGATACATGATGAACTGCACACATATCATATAACCACCATTTCAAAGGATCATGCATATATTTCTGAAGTTCTAAAAGATTTTCTGCATTTGGTTCAAATAACATCTTTAGTTCAACCCATAATTCTATCTCTTTATCTTCAGTAAGTCCTGATGAGTTGTATCTTTCTTGAACTAAACTCCATAATTTGATCAGATCATCCCTGCCAAAATTCTTAAGCATGTCTTCAAAAATCTGATACACTTCTGTATGATTGCCTACTCTGATGATTTTCTAAAATTGCATAGTATCATTAGAGTGAACTTCCCATCCAATTATTGGGTATTTGGTTTGAAGAGCTTCAACACTTATTCCTTCATCTGGAACTATGATTACCATTTGATTTAGCTATTCTTAGGATAATTTATCTGTTTGCTCTTGAACTGATTCTGAAACTTTTTCAGTTCTTTGTCTTTTAGCATGTTTCCCTCTAACATCTTGACCTGCTCTTTTTAGTTTTTGAACTTCTTCTTTAGAATCCATAGGCATAAAGGAATGAATTTAATCCCATACCTTTTCAAATATTAGTCTTATATCATCATAGCTCATTCCTTTGAAATCTTTCATCTTGTAACCTCCCTGATTCTTCAAGTATACCATCATATTCTTTCTTACTTCAGCTAAAGATCTAAGTCTATTTTGAAGAGCATGATACCTTATAATAGCAGGATCATCCCAATCAATGACATGAGCAATATCAACTTCAGTTATAGCTTCTTTCTTTCTAACTTTATCATATTCCTCTTGCAATTGTTTGGCAATTTCAGCATCTCTTGCAGTCCTTTTTCTTTCTTCCTCGTCAATCTGTTCTTGTAATCTAATGGCTTATTCATAACCAAGCCTTTCTTCTTGCACTTGCTTCTTAGACTTCTTTTGAACAGATTCATCTTCAATCACAATTGCCTTGCCTTTATCTTTCTTCTTCTTTGCACTCTATCTTATATATACCAAACTTTTAGCAGCAGTACTAACCTTAGGAGTTGCACTAGCAGTACTAAATGGTACACTAGTGGTATTAAGTGCAGTATCAGCAGTAGTAACCTCGTGCTCCCCTTTTTCACCACTTCCTTGATCTTCCACAAGCTCAGTAGGCTCTTCTATTAATTTAGTAGTCTCTTCCTCTTCTAGCAATACCTCAGTATCATCATTAATCTTTTCTTGAATCTCTGCATCATGTGGAGGAACTAGAGAAAAATCAGCATCCATGTCTAATTCGTCAATCAAACTCCTCCCCTGTTTGGAAGAATTCTCCTCCACAGCTTCATCTTCTAAAAGAACTATCTTTGTTCCTCTTCTAGTTGTGCCTGTCTTGACTTGCTTCTCTAACTTCTTTACTCTGTTGACTAGCTTGGTAAGAGCAGAACCATAAACCTTCTTTGTGTTCATCAATTCATTCTCTAAGCTTCCAACTTTAGTAGTTAACTGAGTAACAAAATCTGTCAATTCATTAAGTGACACACTACCCTCATCACGTCCAAGTGAGTGAACACTTTAGAGAGGTATTGGAGCAGGCTCCTCTGTAGTAGGTGTAGTTTCTGGAATGGGTGGTGGTGAAGTTGAAGGAGCACTGACTGGTGTATGTTGAGGGAGATGATTCAGGTGCAGTGATCATGAAAGGAAATAAAGGAATGTTGTCACCAGAATAACCCCTTGTAACTCGCTTCATGTTACTAAAAACTTTCTGTGTAAGTACAGGAGTGGGATAGGTTCTTGTGTGGGGTTGAAGAAGTCTCCTTTGCTTGTTTAAACAAATTTGGATAAATCTAGGATACATTAAAAACTTATGAGGGTTATCCAAATTCTTTACCATTGCATTAAAGATGAATTTAGAGAAGTTAAAAGTTCTGTTGGTTGACAAGCAAATAATAGCAGTAGCTATATTGCTGCTAAAATGCTCCCAAGAAGTCTTTTTAGGACTCAAGCAGTGGAGGATTATGTGAATGAAAAACCTCCACTGTCGTGAAAAATTACCCTTTTGAAATGTAAGCTTATCAGAATCAGTTGTATACCCCATGAGAGCAAGTTGCTCAAATATCTCTGTGTTGGGTAAAGAAGTAATTCCACCATCGTCCTCCAGCTTTAGATGTCTTCTTAAGGATGCTTCAGTGATGGTCTTGGCTTGTCCATCTATGCTAGCAGTTAGTTTTACTTCTCCATAAACATTTGTGCTAGCAGTAGCTGTTGTCCAAAATTGTTTGATAAATGAAGCATATATTGTTAGATTCTCTGTGAGGGCATAGTGAATGTGAGTAGCAGTTAGGAAATCAATGATCTGATGAAACTCTGCACTTCCCTCTGGTTTCTCCAAGTATGCCACCATGTTGTGCTTGTCGCAAAACTCCAAATTAGCCATTTGATGAATAGAAAGTTGATCAAGGTTCTGGGATATGTTTGTGAGAGAGAGTAGATCAGCTTGCTTAGGTTTTTGAACATTAGCTGATTCTGACACCTTTTCCAAAGTCTCATCCTCATCACAATCAGAAACCTAATCTTCAATTATTGGGGCACTAGAGGTTTTCTTAATCTCATTAGAGGAATTTTCACTAACACTCTATAACCCCTTAACTCCATATAGCCTTAAAAATTTAGGTTGTTTAAACTCCTCAAGACCAGAGTTTAACAAATCAATAGTAGGGGGTGCAAATAAGCCTGTAGGTGGAGGTGCAACAGCATTATACCCCACACCTTTTCTATTGTTATCAGATATTTGACATCCTATCAATTTATCTAAGCTCTTAGAAGCATTTTAAAGTTGTTAATCTTAATCTGATTACTCTCTTTTTCTTTCTTAAGTCTTTCTATCTGAATCTTAAGAGCATTAATTTCTGATTCATTAAATGAGGCATCTCTTTTAAGAACAACAATTTGATCACAAAGCATACCCTCATTTTTCTTGTAGAAGACTAGTTGTTCTTCCACAGAAGCTAAACCTCTTTTATAGTTGGCTAGATCAAATTCAGATTTATTAAGCTCTATTCTTAAATTATCATACTGAGACTTAAGATCTTCAAAGCTTTTAAGACAAGTTTTAGAGCAAGCTTTGTTATTGTGTACCTTTCTGAAATCTGAGAATGCCATAAGAGCAAAGTTGGTAAGATTTCCTCTTCTTCAGTCGATAAAGCTCCAATCAAATCCAACTCCATCTATAGCTAACATAGCTTTGGAAGAAGATTCTTCCACATTCACAGTTCTCCTTAAGTTGTCTTGATTTCTGCTCCTATTTTCTTGACTCTTAGGATTTTTGCAATCTCTCGCAAAATGTCCCATCTTATGACAGTCGAAGCATTCTACCTTTTTCTTGTCATAACCAGCAGTATCACTTCTATTGATGATAATCTTCTTTCTAGTTCATTGATAAAACTTTCTTGCTTTCAGTACTTTTAATGAGCCAATTTGCCACTTCAAATCCATTCTCAATTCATCTTCATGGATTTGCTCTAGGTCTTCATGAACAACCTGAGACCCATTTGGTTGATTGGCCAGAAAAGCATAGATTGTGGCATCACTGAGTCTAGCAGTATTATCTGTAGAACTAGCAGTACTAAGTGAAGAGCTAGCAGTACTAACATGAACATTAGATGTATTAACATCATCTGTACTGCTAGGAGTTGAAACAAAGGCCACATTCTGTGAACTTGAATTTGAGCTTGAGATTACACTTCTTTTGACCTCTTGTTCAACAATTTTAAAATTGTTGTAGAGATCATCAAAACTTATTGAGCCCAGATCTGATTTGTTCCTCTAGACCACAACATGCATGCTCCATTCAGAAGGAAGGCTTCTCAAGAATTTAAAGTTTAGATCTTCTTGAGAGATGTTTTCACCTAAGATGGCTAACTGGCTTACAATTTTCTGAAGCCGGGTAAAGATAGAGTCAAGTGACTCTGAGCTAGAAGCATTAAAGTTTTCATACATCTGCTACAGGAGAGTCTTTTGAGTCTTCTTGGTGGCTTCATTACCACCAAAACTGCTTTATTGCTTCAAACAAGGTCTTGGCATCCTTGTATTGATTAAAAGTGAGTAGATGCTCACTTGGGAGTGTCATCATCAAAATACTTTGGGCTTTAAGATCATTCTTCTTTTGGATCTTCTCCTCAGCAGTAACAACACCAGGTATTGTTGAAGTAGATGTACCATCAGCGTTTGTAGTGGTTCTTAGTGCTAACTCATTCTTAGGAAGGAGTTGCCATCCTCTATGATCTCCCAGAGAGCATAGTCTTGTAGTTGAATGTATGACTCTATTCTGAGTCTCCATGTGTCATAATCACCTTGCTTGAGAAGTGGCAGCTTTGCAAGAGCATTGTTTTGGGCACTTTCTAGATCCATCTCTTTGTGTGAATAAAGAGTTCTTGTAGTATGTGTCTTCTGTATCAAGGTTTCAGAACACCTGCTCTGATACCACTTGTGGATCCCTTTTTACAGATCTTAGATTAGCTTGTTAAAGCTTAAGTTGTCTTAGATAGATCTTAAACAACTTTGATAGAAACCCTGAGTAATATATAAAGATTATGCGGAAACTAATCTTTATACACCAGAAGAAACAATGTAACAGTAACACAAGAACTTTCACAAAACTTTCAATATATTGAATGATTCACAAAACAACTATATGTTTTGCCTAAATAACTATGACTTTTCATCTTTTTAATCCTTAATTACTAACTAATGACGTAAAGGGTTCCTTTTATACACCAAGGAAACCCTAATGGGCTTACAAAACGCGTTAAGTGATCATGCATATCTATTCCTAATATAACTCATGCATATCACTTAAGCAGTACTAACTATATATGACTAACAGTACTAAATATACAACTAGCAGTACTAACTATAACTGGCAGTACTAACAATGTACTGGCAGTACTAACTAACTATCAGCAGTACTAAGTGTAAAAGCTCTAAATCCCAACATCGCGTGTAACCGTGTTTATTTATTTGTATAGTTGCGTGTAGATATTTGGAAGCTGCATTTGAGTATCCAGGTGAGTTTCATAGCCCTTTTTTCTTATGATTTAAAGGTGGAAATAATCAAGTGTTTGGAAATGTTTTTATTACGTGATAATGATTGTGTCAAAGATGCATAGACTATACGTGGCTATTGTAAGTTGTGTGCACATGTTGTGATGTGATATTAAGAATTTGTGAACAAGTCATGGGGATCACCTACAGTACCATGGCCTGTTTATTGGATAGGTATTGTGTCCTAGCAGACAGGGAAGTAACTTGAGAGTATCCATGGCCGGGCGGGACCTTGGTACGAATAGAGACGTCTTGTAGTCGTCTTGCCGGTTATTTGTTGATTGATTGGATTTTGTCATGTTATCCTGTATGTCGTATCATATTTTTCCTGCAATGTTTACTTTAATTATCAAGTAATTTACACTTGGATATGTTGATTTTTGAGTGTCTTAAACCTAGGACAACTCACCACTTTATGTTGACGTTTTAAAGCATTCATTTTCAGGTGACTATCGTGTTTATAAGAAAGGATGTTAGGAAGAGGGCCTAGAAGACCTAGGCATTGCTTGTGGAGTTGGACCTTTTCTAGTCGATTTCATTTATGGCTTTGTTTGCTTGATAACACTTTTAGTTGGAGATTGTTGAGTATTTCAGCGGATTTATGGTAGTTTTGTGTACAACATTACTTTAGTAATGCAAGATCTCCATTATCTGTGTTGGTGGTATTGCATGACATATAGTGTCAATTGATCATCACCTTTATTTAGATTCTCTATAGTAGACACCATTGTGTTGTGATGATATCCATGATGTTACGCCTCGTGTTTCCGCCTAGGCGGGGTGTGACAGATTGGTATCAGAGCTGATGGTTATAGAGAAGTAGGTGGTTGAGCCTAGACTATAACCTAGGAGTCCTTCACGTAGATGCATGTTAGGGCTTAAGCGTTTAGTAGTATAACTAGTATGCGTTTCCCCCCTTAATTACATGATTCATTTCTTAGTTTTGTTAATTTTTCTTTGGCTATTTTGATTGCTATAATCTTAATTTAGTGTTTCCTTATCTCATGATAAATTACTTGTCTCCTCACTTTATAAGAAGTTCCGCATGGGGGTTGCCATTGCAAAAGGATGTAGGGGATACTATGAACCAGGAACAAGGGCTTGGGTAAGGCGGGGTAGCCGCAAGATCCGTATACCGATTGCTATGTACCCATGCAGGGTGGAAGAAAGATTGACTATAGAATTAGTAGAGGGAAGAGAGGTGGAGAAAGTAGTGACAACTGTGACAAAGAACGGTGTGGTTACTAGGTACCCCGGGAAGTTCCATGAGTATCAGCTAACTGATGAAGAGAAAGAATTTCAAAGAATGATGATATACTGGGAACAAGTGGAATATGAGGTGTCAAATGATGATGATTCGGATTTGGAATCCACGGCAAGGAGTGTGCCTAAAGACTATGAGTTGGGGGATACTAGTAGTAGTAGTGGAATTTGAGTTGTGCTTAGTTTCGTCCCGTTATGAACTTTAAGACCTTAGGATTTTCTTTTGGATTTGTTCGACTATTTTAATGTTATGAAATGTGTGATTTCCTTTAAATTTTGAGTTTTTCTATATGTGGTGGTTTGCTAATGTGATTTATGTGGTATGTGTCTCGTTGTTTTTTTTTTTGGAAAATTATTGAGAAGTGGTAAACATAGTATGGAGTCCAACTCGGAAAAGGGGCATCATATAAATATGTGGGCCAACATAAGTATGCATATGGCGTCAAAAAACAAGTTGACTTGCAAGTATGTTGACACGGCTTTGGTGTCACATTCTGGTTGGATGAATTAGTTTATATGTATGTGTTTTGTAATAGTTATGATGATGTGATATAGATAGTAATGGTTTTAAAACCTTTCCCCTCTCATCTAATGTGCATTAATACTATCTTAATCAGAATGGTTCGAACACGGACTAATGACAACGAAAATGATCAAACCCAAGCCAACACAATGGCCATCAATGCGCAGCAATTGCAAAATATCATATCACCATATCGTCACTTAAGTAACAAAGCAACGTGAATAACAGAAATAACAATGAACAACAATGGAAAAAACTACACAAAATAGAATCTTGTGGGAACAATAGGTTTTCCTACAATGATTTCAGGCATGTGGCCCAAGGAGTTATGACAGAACGGGAGGTGCTTTATAGCACATCCCGCTGTATTTGGAATTACTGGACAAATATGGGTGTTCTGAGAATCAAAAGGTGAAGTATGCTGCCAGTTCATTTGTTAACAAGGCACTGACAATTATGGGGAACCACAGTCTAAACCAGCAAGAGAGGCCTAGAAGCAGCAATTGTATGACCCTGGAATAATTTTAAGGCCCCGTATGTAGAGGAATTTTATCCAAGGTAAAAGAAATTTAGAGGTTGGAGAATGAATTTTATGGAATCACAAGATGGTAGGAGCCAACCATGCAGCCTACACGGATCGGTTCCATGACTGCCAAACTGGTTCCACATCTTGGTGACTAACCTGAGTCGGTACGCAACAAGAGGAATGTAGGGCGGTGATTTAGCGCCTGAATTAGGGGTATGCTCAATGGCGACTCAAACCCAACACTATCCAGAATGCAATTAAGAGAGCTGGAATACTTACCTCGACGAGCTATAAGCTGTGGTACCTGACAAAGAGTATATAGATAAGAGGACCGGTAGAAGAGGATGTTAGTTTGGAGTGTCATGGTAGTAAAAAGATAGTGAAGGTGGGAGCGGGTTTTGTGGCAACAACCCCTCCTAAAAATGAATATGTGAATCAATACCCCAAGTGTATTAAATGCTATACTTATCATCCGGAGGGTGAAGAGTGTAGGCTGTGTTTTAACTGCCAAAGGCCTGGCCATTTTGCTAGAGAGTGTCAGGCACCATTTAAGCGAGCAGCTCCGGTGAATGAGGTTAGAGTGGGTAATAATAGGAAGGCTTGTTACGAGTGTGGGAGCCTTGATCACTTTTAGTACCATTGTCCTAGGTTGAACCGGCCACTGGGTCAAGCAGGGAATCCATTGGCATTAGAGGGAAATCGTAACAACCGAAATAATGGAAATCAAACTCGGGGAAGAGCTTACAATGTGAATGTGAATGCGGCTGAGGCTTCGCGGGATCCTAAAGTGGTGACGGGTACTTTTTCTTTGAATGATTATTTTGCTACTGTACTTTTTGATTCTGGAGCTAATTTTAGTTTCATATCTATTGAATTTGTGTCTCTGCTAAATGTGAAACCTAGTATTGCAAATCCTAGTTATGCGATAAAAATAGCAGATGGTAAAAGGTTTTATAAAGAAAGTTATTAGGATTATCCGTGAATTCAAACTAGAACTAAGGAACTCCATGTTCACTATAGATTTGATACCGTTGGGTCATGGAAGTTTTGATGTGATTGTAAGGATGGATTGGTTTCTTAAAATAAGGAGTCTTGATAGTTATGTCAAGAAAAGGTTTTTGAATACATTGAATTTGGTGGGTGAGGTACTTAGGGTACAATGGAGAGCGTGCTCAGTAGTAGTAAAAAACTTTAATGAACATGAAATAGATATAAACCACATATTGGTGATATTCTGTGTGCGGGATTTTAATATGATGTGTTACCGAAGGATTTGTCAGGAACTTCCGGCCGCAGAGACAAGTTTGAATTTCGTATAGACATAATTTCCTGGAGCAACGTCCTGTGCAAAAAGAAGTCCCCTTAATAACCGTTTAGCACCTTCGGAAATGCAAGAATTGTCTAGGCAACTTTAAGAGTTGCAAGATAATGGTTTTATTCGACCTAGTCATTCCTCCGTGGAGAGCACCTTGTTGTTTGTTAAGAAGAAAGGATGCTCTTCGTATGTGATTGACTATAGGGAATTAAGCCAAGTTGGACTGTTAAGAATTAACACCACTCTCTAGAATTAACGACTATATTTGATCAACTACAAGGTTCGCGTACTTTTTCCAAGATAGATCTTCATCAGGTTAATCATCAACTCCGAGTAATAGACTGAAATCCAAAAACCTCATTTAGAACAAGGTATGGACATTTTGAGTTTACCGTTAGGCCTTTTAGACTAACCAATGCCCCAGCAGTCTTTATGGATCTGATGAATCGAGTCTGCAACCCGTATTTAGATAAGTTTGTCATTGTTTTCATAGATGACATTTTGATTTACTCGAAGTCGAAGTAGGAGCATGAAGAGCATTTGAGGTTGGTTTAGAATTGTTGAGGAAGGAGAAGTTTGTATGCCAAATTCCCAGAGTGTAAAGATCCGGGTTAGGAAAAGTTGCATTATTCGTTGGTCACGTGGTTAATCAAGGTGGTATACATGTAGACCCAGGTAAGATAGAAGCAGTAAAGAATTGGAAAGATCCTACGAAATCGTTTTGAATCGAACGTTATTTTGGGTTGGCGGGTTACTAAGCCGTTCGTTTTCAAATCCAAAAAATAAAATTACGCTAAGATTGCAAAACCTCTTACCTGTCGTAGACTACAGAAGACCAAAAATTAATTGTGGGGTGTGGAACAAGAAGAGGCTTTCCAGACATTAAAAAATAATTTATGTAAAGCACCGATATTGTCACTTCCCGATAGAGTTGAAGATTTTGTAGTCTATTATGATTCTTTGAATCAGGGGTTGGGTTGTGTGCTTATGCAGAGAAATAAGGTGATTGCTTATGCATCAAGACAGTTAAATATTCACGAGAAGAATTATACTATACATGATCTTGAGTTAGGGGTAGTGGTGTTTGCTTTAAAAAGTTGGAGACATTATTTATATGGTACAAAAAGTGTTATTTACACGGATCACAAGAGTCTCCAAAATATATTTGACCAGAAGGAGCTGAATATGCTTCAAAGGAGATGGATCGAGTTATTTAGTGATTATGAGTGTGAAATTTGATATCACCCGGGTAAAGCGAAACGTGTGTAGGCGGATGCACTAAGTAGGAAGGAAAGGGTAAAACCTAAGCGGGTTTGGGCGATGGCAATGACTATTCAGTCTAGAGTGAAAGGAATGATATTGACATCTCAGGGTGAGGCGTTTGATCAGGAATATGTAATGGATGAAAGGTTACATGGTTTAGATCAGCAAATGGAGAGGAAAGGAGACGAGAGTTTATACTTTATGGATCGAATATGGGTTCCATTAGTAGGAGGTGTGAGGACAGTAATTGTGAATGAGGCTCATAAGTCCAGGTATTCTGTACATCCTGGAGCGGATAAGATGTACTATGACCTTCGAGATATGGATATTGCTACCTATGTTAGCGAATGTTTAACTTGTGCAAAGGTGAAGGCTGAGCATCAAAGGCCTTCAGGCTTATTACAACAACTAGAGATACCTAAATGGAAGTGGTAATACAACACTATGGAGACTTCAATCATTAAATTACATAGAACCAAGATGGAACGAAGCAATATGGGTTATAGTATGATATATTGACCAAATCAGCACATTTAACTGGCAATACGTAAAAGATTATAGTACTAGAAATTTGCGAGGTTGATACATCCGTGAAATTGTCGCGAGCGTCATGAGAGTGCATGTTGTCAATTATTTCGGATCGTGATGCACGGTTTACATCACGACTCTGGCAAACATTTCAGAAAGCCTTAGGAACGCGATTGGATTATTACACGGCTTATCACACCTCAGACAGATGGACAGAGTGAGCGTACAATTCAGACTTTAGAGGACATGTTAAGGGCGTGTGTGATAGACTTTAATGGCAGTTGGGATGTCCACCTACCATTAGGTTTGATTACTCTTATAACAACAATAATCAACAAACTAAGCATTCTGGTGCGCTCCGTTTGAAGCACTATAATGGAAGAAAATGAGGTCACTCGTTGTTAGTGGTTGAAAAAAATTGGGGAATGTATTTGATTTGACCCGGAATTGGCACAGGAAACGACTGATAAAGTATGGTTTTAAAATAGATGCTCCAAGCGACGTCTAACTTTTATGGATGAAATTGTTGAAAGTGAAAATTTAGATGTTACTACTGTTATTACACCCTGCAATGGTAAGACGGTTACATCAACAGGAATCATAAGATCCTTGAGGCTACACCACTATGCTAGCATCTATCTCTTGTGGGACGTGTAAACCCACACACACAACACGTTTTACACCTTTGGTGCACACACACTTTTTGGCACACTAAAACTATATGCATGGACCTCCTTTTATAGTATAAGGAGGTTAAGGTTTACATGGAAACTAATAAAAGATATTAAATAAGTAAATAATCTAATGTTTATCTTGATATCTTTTCATCTTTATCTCTTTTTGACCAAACCTTCATTTTCTCCTACATCTTGTAGAATCTCATAATGACGAATTTGATCCTTCTTGTTTCCATCTTGTTTCATTTATGTTTTGTCTTATCAACTCAAATATAATTCCTAACAGGTCATACAGATCGTCCTTTGGTATTTGGACTCAGGCTGCTCAAAACATATGACCGGGGATTGCTCACGGCTTAAGAATTTTATGAAAAAGTTTATTGGTAGATTTGGGAATTGTGACAACCGAGATTTGAGCAGGTTAGTTTATACCATTAGAAATGGCTAAGAGTTCATTTTATGTGTTTAAGTGTGTGCTATGTGATTTTATGTGTGCTAAGTGAGTTAAGTATGTGCATGATATCATTTTGAGGTGTTTGGGCATCTCATTTTGAGTATGTTTGTGTTGGATTATGAGTATTCCATTTGTTCACGTTTAGTGATAAAGGAAAGGAATGGCGTATTGCATGTAATGCTACGCCAATAGTTGGATGATTTAGTGATAAGCGTTTATGAGAATTGTGGCATTTTAGAAATGAAATAAGTGAGTGAAATATAGAAGTTTGTGGCAAACTTTCTAAAAATAGAAAGTGGTTTGGTGAAATGAAAGTTATTTTTAGAAAGGTTAGTAAGTAGCGTTTAAGTAAAAAGGTTTAATCAAATTAGCTTAGGTTTTTATAAAAACTTAAGGTAATAAAGTAAATTAGTTAATTAATAAATTAAAAAAATATATATATTAATAAGGGTGCATCCGGTTTAGGGTTATAAAAGAAAAAAAAATTAAGACTTATTTGAGTTGGGCTAGGACTTCAAGGAATTAGTTATATAATCAACTTGTCCCATTTCTTTTCTCTTCTTATTGTTGCCGTGAACTTGTGCTCTCAAAACCCTAAGGAAGACAAAAATTTTGATCAAGAAATCTAGGTGTTAGATCGTGTTAATTCAAGAAAGATCGTTAGGTATGTTCTTATTCCTTGTTTATTCTTTTAATTCATGTAACATCATTTATGATGGATCTAGGGTTCACATAAATATAGAATATTAATGATATTTAATGATGTTAGAATGATTAGGGATTGATTTAGGTCATGATTATGCAATTGGTTAGGTTAGATTTGCGATAAAGTCTTGATTTAGGATGAGTAGAATTTAGGGTTGTGTTTACGAGTGAATATCTCCATGATGGTAATAGTTTTTTTTATGTTTCTGGACCCTAAACAGTAGCTCATTGAATGTACTTTCCAGAAAATCTGGCCTCGAAAGTTTTTAAGGTCGAGAAGTCATTCAAATGTTGTTTACCCAAAAAGTTGTCGAAACAGTAAATACGGGTTAGATTTAGGTCATGTTTGTGAGGGTAAAACCCTAACTTAAAATTAGAATTGAGCTTATCCTTTCTACAGTATTTAAGTTTCATATGTATATGAAGAAACCCCAGAAGGATACCTTTTAATTTTGTGTCTAAGTATAGTTAATAAGTTTAAACTTTTTAGTGTGCAATCAGATCCGAAATGGGACTGTTTTGAAGTTTGATTTTCTTAGGAGTACTTGTGCATGTAAATGGCTTTTGGAAATCCAAAGGTAGTTAATATACTCATAAATGAGCATGGACGATTTTTGGTATGAATTATGAGGGTCATTAAGTAAGAGTTTGGAGTACGTAAAGTCATGATAAAATTCTGCAATTTAGAGTTAATTATAAGTAACTAGTGGAAGGAGTTAATGAAGTGGTTAAGTTTGGGCATGGTGTCGGGGTGACCCATGATGGTTAATTTAAACCATTAAACATCCATCATATGATTGTTACACGTGCTTAAGCTTTTGGCTTAGTAGCGTGTAACACGTGTTGTTTTGTTGTTTAGATTTGTGTTATTGTTTGTGGAAGCTGCGAAGCAATCAGGTGAGTTTCATAGCCCCTCTTTTCTAATGATTTATTGGGGTGAAAATGATGCAAAGTGTTTGGAAATGTTTTGATTACTGTGATAATGTGTTGTCAAAGATGCATGGACTATACATGACTATTGTATGTTGTGTGCTACATGTTTTGTGATGTGGTATTGAGAATTATAAACTAAGTCAGGGGATTACCTGCGGGTATCCATGGCCTGTTTGGTAGAAGGTACTGTGGCCTAGCGGGTAGGATGGTTACTTTGAGAGTATCCACGGCCGGGGCTAAGGGGGTAACCATAGGGACCTAGGTACGATTGAGACGTCTTATAAATCGTTACTGAGAAATCGTGTAATTGGATTGGATTGTATTGGATTGGTTGTGCATACTAGCCTGTATGATAGTTCATTTATTATCCTGTAATGTTTTCTTTATTATCACTGTAATGCGTAGTTTAGATTTTATATCGTGTCTTAAACCTATGACTCTTACCAACTTTATGTTGATGTTTTTAAGCATCATTTTCAGGTGAGTATCATGATGATAAGAAGGATGTTAGGAAGAGTGGCTAGAGAGACCCTAGGCATTGCTTGTGGAGTTGTCTTTTCTAGTCTTTTTAGTTATTAAATTTGTTTTGCTTGATACTTGTTTGTTGGAGAATGTTAGTATTTGGATCATTTTGTTTCGTGTATGACATTACTTTAGTAATGCAAGACTCCTCTATCTTGTGTTGGGTATTGTCATGACACATAATGTCTATTTGATTATTTCCTTCATTTAGATTTCTCTATAGTTGACACCATTGTGTTGTGATGATATTCGTGATGTTACGCCTCGTGTTTCCGCCTAGGCGGGGTGTGACATATAAGGAAGTGTTTCTTGTAGCTAGATTGTTGTTATATTGAAGTGGTTTGGTTTGAAAGGTTTGTTTGGTTGGTCTATGTGGTTCGTCCGATTCTAAGTCCAAGGGGAAACAAAATTTGATCTTTGTTATAGCATTGTGAGCACTTGTTTATGTTTACTTGTTGCTTAATTAGATGATTATTACATATATGTAATTGTAGCTAGATGATTCAAGTGCAAATTGATTTGAAAGTATAATCAAGTATGAACATATGTTTGATAGTTTTTGTACATGTTTTTAGGCTAGTTAAACATGATGGAATGGTTGGATTTTGCTAAAAATGGGTTTTTGTATGACTTTGGGTTGACTTTTGTTGACCAGAAAGTTTGACTTGACCATAGCATGTCGAGAAATTCTTGAAATCTAAATTAGGCTTTTGAATATGATAAAGGATGTTCTAAGTTTCGTTTTGATATAAGGTGGGCCTTGTAACTCCTAAAAACAAAGATTTTACGGCCAAGTCAAGTTTGGTAAATTTTGGGGTAAAAAGTCAACTACGAAGTTTGACTTTTGAAAGTCAAACTTGCGTAAACTTTTGAATATAACTTATAACAAGCAAAGGGTTCGTAATGTTAGTTAAAATATGATGAAATGCTAAGTTTGGATTATATTATCCTTACTTTCGGCAAGCTTTCTAAAAATGGAAACTTTGTAAGAAACGTGGTAATATTGAACGAGTGTGTCAAAGCGAAATGTTTTGCGTCGCACTTGGAGATTTTAGTATATGATTATATATATGCGTAATAATGGTATGTATATATATATATATATATATATATATATATATATATATATATATATATATATATATATATATATAT
>BQNB010098006.1:2234-25254 GCA_026074375.1 Tanacetum coccineum | reverse complement strand
TGTTCGACACCCTACTTACCACGAAACTACTACCGATCGGGTACACTGCCCGTTAAAGTGTTGTTTTTGGTTTAGTCGGTGAAATATAAATTTAAAACTTAAATCAATAAAATATACACCACACAACGACACATCAAACCTGCATTTGCTTTGGACGTTCTTGTGCTTGTAAGCTCCTTTTTTGCATGTTCGTATACCTACAGATCCTCAGTCAACACTTTTTCAATAGATGTCCTCACAACTTTGCTGCAACCATCAAGACAAATGAATTAGGAGCCAGTTTCCAATGCTTATAACTCATAAATTCATACAAACAGCACAACTTTATTAAGAATCCAGTATCCGCAGAAAAAAACCTAGCGTCAAAGCTTCAGCACCTACAATTTGTTTTTTAGAGTATACCTTTTGTCCCGTACGCATACCCAAGAAGCGTTGAAGAAAGGAAAGAAGGAGACGGTTGTTTTGGTTGTTTCCGCCAAGTGCTGAATATTCTGATTCTTAAACAGCTTATTTGCGCGTAGAGTATCATGGTTGATGTTCTAGGCACTGATAAGCTGCTTAAGAATCATCACACATCATACAATAGCAAAGTTATGAGAAACAGAGTTTAACCCACAATGGCTGCAAACAAGAATGGAAAGATAAGATATAAGAGGCTGCAATTTACAATCAGCGAATGCCTAAGAAAAAAAGATAATCAAATTTTTCATAAAAGATGTTGAGGAGTAATAGGATGGGTATCTAAAAAGAAATATGGGAAACAAAATAGGATGCGGCGAAAAAATAATGTGTATAGAACTATTTGTCACAGCGTTCTCTTTGGTTTCGCATCCTTCTTTGTTAAAACACATTCTGCCTACGGCGAATACTTTTTATTAGGTTAATCAATGAGCATGCATAGAGAAAGTGAAAGGCTAAGATAAGAGGCAACGGTTGTGAGAAAATTGAAGTCTGTCACGGCTGGATACATCATCAATTGCCTAGCCAAGCAACAGAATTCGATTTCTTCCACCGAAGCCATCTTTATTCATCATCGCTTTGTGAGTGAAACAGCATAATAAGGATTTTATCAAACGATAAGTAAACACATCGCAAGAGCCAACTACATGATAAAGGTTTTATCACTCTCACGTGTGCCTAATTAGAAGCCATCTTCTTAATGTCGGCACGCGTGACAACGATTACCCTTATCTCGAACTTGCATCCAAACACAGACCGACAACGGCTTAGCAAACAAAAGTTAACCCGCAATGGCTGCAAACACAATGAAGTGATGCCTCGCTAAGGTACCTCTAATGAGTTATGTCAATTCACGCAAAACTCATTTCCATCTCACTTTCTATATTGCCCTCCGACTTTATCTAACCATTATAATAGGCTCAGATAGGTGGCAAATGAAAGAAAAAATGATACATCCGCCATGGTTGCAAATCTAATAAATTGCCCCGCCAAGACGTGAACAATCACAAGTTTAATCGACCGCACCGAGCCTCATCATAGCCTTATAAAGAGGTCGTTGGCAAGCATAATATAACATCTTAATATATGGCAAGGATTTTTTCACTGTCATGGAAGCCAAGGCAGAAATCAACTTCTGTATTTAAACACGCGTGATAATGCCAAAACCCTTTTCACATTAAAAAAGGGAGGTGATTTGTACACACATTATTTTTGCCATCTACCATTAATGTACAACTGCTAATGCACACATTACAACACATAGGTGCATATTTAGTGGTGGATGGGAAAAATAATATGTGTAAAAATCACCTCCCTAAAAAATCATTTATGTGTCCAAGTCAGCAGCCAATATGTAAAGGGATATAATTTAATCATGAAATTGTTGTTGTGGACTGCTGACATGGATACAAGGATGGTCAATTGAAATATCGAATTCCATGTTATTTTTCTTTCAAATAGCCTCAAGTAAGGCTTAGGTATCTGTCATCATTCCTCAACCTGTATATCATAAAGTAAGGGAAGAAAACGCATACCCGAAATCAGAAGAGACAGAAGACACTTTATGAATCCAAATTAGAGACAATCCAACAAAAAGGGATCAAACACCCCCATGGCTGCAAAAACCGGTTGAATTCTTTTAAATACCATCCAGGTTGCCCAACCAAGATACGGGTCGAACAACACCCAATGCCTGATCATTATTTAATTTCATTAATGTCAAAAGGACTAATTTTATACACTTTAATATCAGCAGGCAGACATCAAAACACCTCAATGCAAAAGCCTCATCATAAAATCCATTTTGTTTATTCAGATCACTAATTTACTTCAATCGATTACTTTCTTTCTTGGGTCATATCTTTTCACGGTAAGTTAATAAAGATATTTCATAAAAAGGGACTAAGTTGCAGCATGGCTGCAAATAGACGATCGTGCCACCGTACCAAATCACACGCGAGTGATGCCTCGCCAAAACACGGGAAATAATGAAACCCGCCATGGCTGCAAACACTATCTATGAATGTTTCAATAGCGACCATCGTACAAAGCTAAATCTGATCTGCGGTGGCTAACCACTCTAGGCGGTTGTTTGAGAATAACGAAAGCAACGCAACTTGTCAGTTTCGTAAATCTAAAATAACTACCTAGAGTGATTAAATCCCCCATATATTACAAACGTTGCCTGCAAGTGTGCTTTCATATTTTAAATCAGAATATGGCTCCTACGCTAACTACTCTAGGCGGTTATCCGAGAACAATGAAAGCGACACAACATGTCAGTTTAGAAAATCTCAAATAATTGCCTAGAGTTTTTGAAACTAAAAATGATTTCCTGTATTTAAACACACACGATAATGCCTCACATTTGAGAGATCATTCTCGTGTCCAACTTAGCAGTCAGCATGCAAACAGACATAATTTGAATCGTGAAATCGATGTTGTTGACTTTTGACATGGACACAAAGGTGATCAATTGAAAGAACACAAATAAGACGAAGGCTCACGTAAGCAAGCAAAGAATAACATACAATTCAATACCTGTGGCTGCAAGCATTCCAAGCTACCATGCCCACATATAACGTATCAAAAGTGTGTGCATACTTGTATGAATTCATCATTACCCGTCTGGTAAAAAAAACATCTGGTGTCACTGCAAGAATCAATGTTTTGTCAAGATATGGTTACTAAGCATATATGAAACATCTATAAGACCAGCTGATTTATAACCAATGGTACACGTGTGTATATACGAAAAGCATAAGTGACACACCAGCTGGCCTTAGAGATGGTCCATGAACGTATTCTATTTCCAGCAAATTTCATATTGCGTTTAGGAATTTTGCAACATATAGCCAAGTTAAGATACAGGTCATTTTCAACCGCCAAATAATCAAAAGGGTAGCAAAGCCTTAGTAAACGAAATCTAACCCGCAATGGCTACAAACACAATTAAGTGATTCCCCACCAAGATACGTGTTAATGAGTCATATATTATTTCGCTTACAACCATTTCTTTCATTCAGATCTCTTTTCCACTTCACTGCCTATGTGTCTTTCTTTCTTCATCTACCTCGCATAACACAACATGGCTGCAAGTACGGTGTTGTGCTGCCATGCCAAGATCTGAGCTAATTATAACTGGATCAGGGGAGAACGATGAAGAGGGAAGTGACTTTAACATAGCGTGATGCATAACTAAATACCGCCCTCTAATATATAGTTATAACAACTACCACAATAGTTTTTCCTTGGATCACCACCATGGCTGCAAATGCTATAGCACCACATAAATAAAACCCGCCATGGCTGCAAACACAAACTAGTGATGCCCCATCAAGATACATGTGAATTTCAGCAACCACAAAAAAATCAAACCCAACATGGCTGCAAACACAACAAGTGATGCCCCCAAGACACGGGTCTATTTCAACTACCACAATGTAAGAATAACGGCCAATACAGAAACAGTTTGGCTCAGATATGCGACTGCTAAAATCTACAAAGCCGTATCAAATACAGCATGGCTGCAAGCATAGTGCCATGCTGCCTCGCCAAAGGTCTGAGTTAACAACAACATTGGCTTTCCAGCAACCTATTGTGATTGCATATTCGCAAATGTACAAACGTAGTAAAACCATCATCGCCAACAATAGAACCCGAATACGTTCGAACACAACTAAGTGATGCCCCACCATAGTAAAACCCATCATGGTTTCAAACACAATTTAATAACCATACCCGACATGGCGGCAAGCACAATCAAGTGATGCCCCGCCAAGATAGCATGGCTGCAAACACATTTGAGTGATGCCCTGCCGAAACACGAGTAATAACGTAACCTAACATGGATATAAACACAATCTAGGAATGCCCCGCCAAGATACCGGTCAATTAGAACCATCACAATGAAAAGCCTACACTAAGATTTAAATAAGCTAGTAAGCAAACAACAATAACAACACAACATAACATCATGTTGAACAAGCCCTAAAAATCAAACCTGATTAAACTTGCATGTAAATATAACATCATGTTTAAAAAACCTCAAAAGCAAGCCCAATCCAAATTGCATACAGTTCATAATAACATCATGTTAAAAAAACCCCAAAATCAAACCCAATCAAAGTTCCATTTCAATTAAAAAGAATATAACATAATGTTTAGAAACCCTAACAATCAACCCCGATCAAAATTGCATGTAAATATAACATCACCTTAAAAACCCAAATCAAACCCGATCTTAATTGCATGTAAAAAATAACAGAACTCACCGATAACATCCGATCATATAACATCCGAAAAGATGTGAAACACCAAAACCATAATAAACCGCACACCACATATAACTCAATCAACATCAGATGAAAGAAAATGAAGTGAAAAGTAATCTGCATGAATGAAATGGTTGTAGGCGAAAGAAGATATGACCCAAGAAAGAAAGTGGAAGCGTGAAGCGAGAAAGAGATCTGGATTTATGAAATGGTTTGTAAGTAGAAGAAGATATGACTCAAGAAAGAAAGTGAGCGCGTAAAGTGGGAGGAGTGAGATACTAATATGAGCAATTAATGTTTATCGGGAGTGGTAAGGGGTGAAATACCACCCTTTAATATATATAGTTACTAGCCTTAAGGCCCGCCCAATGGGTGGCTAGCTTTAAGAACTGTTAAAAATATAAAAGTAGTCAAAAGGCTTGATAGAAATATCAAGACAAAAGCTTGATATAGCCACCACCACACCATAAATATAAACGTTGTATGCTTTCTGCTGAATTCTTTGATCTTTATTGAAAAGTTGTACAAAGAATGAGAAGGTTTACAACCTTCGTAATTGTTTCCAGCTGCACTAATCAATGTGCTTTTTTCCATAGAAAATTTATTCTGAGTATCTGCAGATGATGAAATGTAAAAGAGTATTTAGACTTGACGTCTAAATATAAGGCCTAAATTAGAGTAACAGGTGCAGATTATTTCTTGTTGCCTAAATTAAAGAAACACATGCGAAGTCCTAAACATGATGACATTGTAAAATACAGGTTAACCTATGACACTTGCCATTTGAATAAAATGTCTAAGTTAAAGAAATAACAACGATTTTCTATTTGTTTATTACGAACGGCTCTTCGCCTGTTCTAAAAGTGAACGGGGATGATATAGTTGGAGATTGCAACATATTTATATAATCAGTCAAGGAATTCAAACTATCCACACCAAAGTTAAGACAGAAAAAATAAAAAATTCATCTTTTTTTCATAAGTACTTGTCTCTATGTTCTTAGAAAGGTGTAAAAACGGGTAGGGAGGATAGAAATTAGTTGGAGAATTTGCAACATCATGTTATAATAAAATATCAGTCTAAGGAAAACTTGCAAATTACCTATAAATAATCCACACGCTAAAGTTAAACAGACAGAAAAAAAAAAATAAAATAAAAAAAAAAATTTTAATAAAATGTCATTAAACTTTTTTTCATAAGTAATATTATTTAATTTTGTCTTTACACATCTGATGTCATATAAGTATAGAAGATGCTGCTAAGAAATAAATCAAATGAACAGGAGCATGGAGAAATGAAAAATGGTGTCATTTTGAAAACCAGATATGCAATACCCATTATTAATTAAATGAACCGCATTAATTTTGTTTTATTTAATAGAATGATCTGAGTTAAAAAAAAACATTAACAAATAAAAAAAAGATAAACAAACGCCAAATATAAAGAAAAACCAAACTCTTATTTTTTTAAACCAGTAAAAAGGAACAAAGAAGCCTCAATATGGTACCTGTAGACCCATCCAAGAAATACTTGTAAAAGTCCATTTGTTCGTATATCACCACGGATCAAGTGTAGTGGCATCACATGTAGATACCTGCAAATAGGTACAATCCTTTAAGCTAAACTCATTTTAATTGTAAACTTGATAATGAACTAAAACATTTTCAAAAACGATATGGAAGATACATCAATTAAATAGTATCGACCAATATGCTTATCAATGCATTTGTCCCCAAAACAATCAGGATCATTGTATAAAAAAACTTTCATGAAAGTAAAGTAAAGCTGATATAATTTGACAAACCTGAATGCACACCGGTACAGCTTTATCCAATGGTAAAATAAAAATCTTGGATTTACATTATAAATTTGTTTTCTAATTATTGCAACTTGTAATCTTGATAAACAATTCTAGTGTTTGGAAATTCAAATGGTATAGTTTAGCGTCAGTGCATCAAATATGACTGATTTAAAATTTGAGAAATGACCACTTTCAGTTCGTAAGCAATTTCATTGAGCATTCTCAAACAATCTTTATAAGCTACACTTTCATGGGTACTTTATTAGTATTTTTTTTATAACCAATATCACTTGAAGAATGCACTGGTATAGTAGAACTAACATGAGTTATGAATAGGAGATGTGATTTACTTACCAGTTTTTTACTTGCTATATAAACCGGACTTAATTTGCCCTTATTTCTGGCTTCCCAAGGTTCAATTCACAAGATACTCATTTTTTGTTCTTCGTGAAAAACCTATCAAATTGACAATTTGTCAATACATAACAAATGAGTGATATTAATCTCAAAACAGATGAGTGCATTCATTTTTTAGTTTATAGAAAAACTATCAAAATAAAATATTACTTTTACTAATGCAAAGATACATGATGGTACAGTGAGGACTACACCCTATATTAACATTTAAAAAACAGAATTTCTTAATCAGGTTATGCGGTTTAACCTGTATCCGTAACCGACCCCAATAAGAGTTTGGCTTAATCGGGTTAACCTAAATAACCCGATTAAGATTTTATAACCCAACCTAAATAAGATTATGTAGGTACGGGTAAGGTCGGATTTTGTGATTACATGCCTTTTAGAAAGCCTTGGTTTTGAGAGAAAATGCAAGGTTATAAACAACACTTAAAACCTAATGATGCAAACAAAAAAGTAAAAGAATTTGACCATTTAACATACTTATTTATAAATGTCAAGTTCCATTAATTTATTTCCCTATAAAATGGACCATGACATCTGCAAGTTACCTTCATAACATCTACCAAGACTGTTACCCATTGACCCATTTTGCTCTAATAAAGTGTGGTAGCAATCGTGAAGGTGCTTGAATAAAAAGTTGTAGCCTGTCAAAGTCCAAAATCTGAATCATTTCTTAAACACTCAACTCCAAAGAGCAGACACACACAAACTTGATTTTGCTCAGTATGATATCAGCTTTATTTCAATGCCAGTATAAAAGTGTCAATCTAATACTTATATTTCAACTCTTGAATAGTTGGGTTCGGAAGCACAATATGTTTATCTAAAAGAGTAATACCGGTTACAGTGACATGTCAAATACTCCAGTAATAAACTTTTCCAAACATTCATGACTTGCAAGTACTCGTATTTCGCGCTATTCCTGATGTAATACTCAAAAGCACGTCTTTATGAGATATTAATTTGAGATTTTTGATGTGTGCTTAAACACACATCTTTTTTACCCCGGAAAACAGTATTAATTGGACTAAAAATACTAAAATATGCTTAATTATATCGCAAATATGTTTGTTTGGTATTTTTATGTCTTGCAGGTAAAAATGATTGAAAACAATGCAAAAACGGGTATTTACGGGTTCGTTTCGATCAAGAGTGCTCAATAATCAAGATCAAGACAAAGTCGTGAAATGTCCTCGAGCATGCCATTGGAAACAGCGCGAGAAAACGAGTTTAAAGGTGCCCTCGGATCTTATTGGGATAGCCCGTAACCCATTTTATGGGTCGGGCTAGCCCAAGCTAGCATAAACCTATTTAAAGCCCAACATGGAATTAATAAAATTTGTTATAAAGATTGGAGGGTGACATCACGCTGACATCAGCATCACATGCATGCTAATTAAATTAATATATTATCACGTGACCAAGCACTAGCGAAGGAAGGGCCAGTTACGATTCGACACGTGGCAGGGTAAAGTTATATAATATCTCAATTCATTTCAAGAAATCAAACGAACGAAAAGATGTGTAGTATTTAAGTAGTGTTGTATGTCCACGTGTCGCGAGCTCAACGGCTGGATCCAATGATTTTCGTCTGACGGTCCGAGGAAGCACACACGAGGGCCAATGGTTGGCTAAATAACAATGCAATGAGTGGGTCTGAATTTACACTCTTACCCCTTCTCACCCTATAAAATGACACACGCTCCCTTCATTTGGAGGCAATTAGGATTTTAGTTTTCTTTAGTTCTTAATTTAGCTTCTTTTCAATGTTTTAGCTTATTGTGTTTCTTTGAGCTTATTGTAAAAGCTGTTATCAGCTTATTCGAATATTATAAGTGCTTATTATTTGAGAAATGAAAGTTTATTTTTAGCTTATTTTGTTTCTTTTTATATATTCGAAAAGCTTATTATCCAATAAGTTACTTTCGATAGCTTATTTTCTCAGCTTTTTCTTTCAAAACTTCTTAAAAGCTTGTAGATCTAATCCCTTAAGCTCTTATAAGCTTGTTCGATTTCATCTTATAGGTTTTTAAGCAATTTCGTTTGTAATAAGCTAGAATAAGCTAAGATCTAGCTTATTTTCGTGTTTAAGCTTATTTAGTTTTATTAGAAGCTCTTCTTATCTGATTTAATAAGCTTCTAAATAGCTTATTTGAATTCAGTTGAGCTTATATTGTTTAGATAAGTTTCGTAGCTTATTTGCTTGTTTGAATCATTATCTAAATCGTTTAAGTGCTTCGTCTAAGTTCTATATTCTGATTTTGTTGCTTATTTAGTGCTTATATCATTTCATGTTGGCTTATTGCTCAGATTTGATTTAGATCTTGTTTAGATGTTTAATTATCATTGATTCGTGCTTATTTAATAAATATTGTGGTTGCTTATTAAAGCTTTTGAAATCCTTGTTTTAGCTTAATCGTTTTCTTTTCTTAGTGCTTATTCAAGTAAGAATTTCATATAGCTTATGATTGTTGTGGCTTATCCTGTTAGCTTATCGAATACTCTAGCTTATTAGTGTTAGCTTAATTGTTCTTATTGAATAACCCTAGGCTGCGTTTGGTTTGTAAAATTCCTTCTGGACCTTCGTTTAGTTTGTAGAATTGATCTGTTGGGCCACGATATTGTTGTTGGGCATGCGTTTTATTTGAATCTTGGGCTACGTTTAGATTTTTGGATTGTGATTGTTTTGATCTTAGAGCTAAATGGGCCAGCGATGTGTAACGGATTTGGATATTAATAGTTTTATAACTAAATTAACATAACAGTTTGTTTGTTTAATTTGTGACTTTGGTACCGGTCTACTCACTAGGCGTGGAGCTTAAGGATTTAGTAAGCTAAAAAGAATTTGATTATTTTCTTTAGCTTATTAAACCGGGTGGTTATCGTTTACTTGTGGCTCTTCAAATCGGTTCCATTTTCTATCCTTTTTAAATTCATTAGTGTAGCTTAGTATAAAATGTTTAGCTTTGCTTATTTGATAGTTATGCATAGCGAGTAGTTTAATTAATGCTTGTTAAGTGATATTGTGATTTGGGAATTAAGTGTGGATTTGAAAAAGGTTTAGTTGATTAATAATCTTCGATTATTTAGATTTGTAGTTTGAATGTTTTAAAGGGCAAAATCCGGAAAAATAGTCAAACTACACATCTAGTAATTAGTATCTTTTTAAGAGGTTTTTGTCAATATAAGCCAACGTTGTGAGATAATTATCTTTTCTAAGGAAATTAATTCGTTAAGTAAAACCTTAATTCACACTTGATGAACTTTTCACGTCACTTAGCAAGCATTTTCGTCTTATAAATCTTTTTAGATCATTTTAGCATAATTCTCGTAGTTTAATTGATTAGTATAATATTAGTATAATATTCTTAGTATTAAAAATAGTTTTAAAACCAAAAATCTAAAAAGACAATCAAGCATTTTTCTTCAAAACAAAAACGTGGTTTTCAATTCAAATCTCGTTGGGACTTCGACTCCGGAATATTGATCATTGTTTGTCCTCAAGCAATTTTCACATCCAACGGGAATTCCTATATTATATTACTCGACTCGATTTTATCGAATCAGTTTTTGGCGCCGTTGCCGGGGAGATTTTGTTACGATCATCACGTTTTGTTTCGCGGTTGTTGCCTTGAAGATCCTTTCTCCTTGAAAGTTATTTTTGTATCTATTAAAAAATATATAAAAAAAATAATATTTCAAAAAAAAAATTATTTCCATTTTATTTTCTTTTATATAAAAATTTTAAAAATACCAAAAATAGTTTTATTCTATTTTATTGTATTTTCTACATAAAAATCCAAAAATATTTTCTATTTCTATTATTTTTATATACATTTATTAAAAATAAAAATAATGATAATAAAGGTTCACAAAAAATACTAAAAATTTTGAAGTACCAAATTTCTCTGTTTTACTTCTGGTGCATAAGCACGCAATCTTCTTCAAACCAAATCAAGTTACATTTTCTCAATCCCGAGAAAAGTTTACAATTTCGTCAAGTAGAAGAATCTGAGTCCGATAATCTTTTTCATGATTATAAACAAGGAGAGGACGAGAACGCTGAAGACATCCAAATGGCTGATCATTTGAGACCGATAGAAGAGCTACTCCGAATACCTATCTTAGGTATTGAAGATGCTATCGTTGTTCCAGCCGTTCTAGCAGATCAATTTGAATTGAAACCCGAGTTACTTGATTTCATAAGTAACAATCCTTTCTTTGGTCTTGAAAATGATGATCCTAATTCACACATCAGGAGATTTTACCAAATAACCTGAACTCTAAGACTAAACCAAGTGCCTGATGATGTGGTGAAGTTGATCTTATTCCCGTTTTCTCTTAAAGGAGCAGCCGAGACATGGCTTGAGAATGAACCTCCTAATTCCATCACATCTTGGGATGATTTAGTATCAAAGTTCTTGAATCGATTTTTCCCTCATTCTAAAACAAGAGATCTCAGAAAAGAAATCACGAACTTTCAACAAGTTTTCGGGGAGACTTTTACCGAAGCTTGGGAAAGATTCAAAGTAGATTGATACCCTCTATAATAGCTTTAAATAAATCTTAGCATACTCTCATAATTCGGCAGCTAATGGTAAATTTCTTGACAAGAAACCAAGAACTTGACTATTATTGAGAAAAAATCTAAAGTTCAAACTTCTAGAAACAAACCTCAAGTTGCAAGTGCTAGTGAGAGCTCTGCTCAAGATGCTCATATTACTGCTCTCACTAAGCAAGTTGAAGCTCTTCTCTCTCTGCACCGACCGGTTAATTCCGTACAAAACAGTTGCGAGACTTGTGGTGATCCTCACCCTTACTACGAGTGTCAAGCCGCCGATGGCTACACTAAGGACGTATACGCTACTTCAGGAACCTATAACCAAGGTGGTAATGCTTACCAACCTCAAGGTAACCAAAATCTGCTTAGCTATCGTTCGAATAACTATCTTGGACCACCCGGATTTAATCAAGGAAATAATCAAAATCAAAACAATCAGGTAAACAATCAAGGAAATAATCAGGGAAATTATCAAAATAATCAAAACAGGAATCAGAATCAAAACCAGAATCAATATAACCAAGGTTCTCAAAACCAAGGGTATAATCACAACAGGGTTCAGAATTATAATCAAGGAAATAATTACAACCAAAATCAGGGATATAATCAGAATCAAGCTCAGACGAATGTGCCTTCTTTGGAAGAAATGATATATCAACATATGAGAACGACCGAGGCTAGAATACAACAAATGAAAACTCAAAACAACCAACAAATGCAACAAATGCAAAATCATAATACTCAACAAATACAACAACTGAAAACCCAGAACACTCAAATTGTTGATCTGATGAGTCAAATGCAAAAAGTGCTTCATGAAAGACCCCAAGGTGCTCTTCCGAGCAACACTGAGCCTAACCCGAGAGAGCAAGTTAATTATATTATGACAAGGAGTGGATTGACTACTGTTAAACCTTCTATTCCACCCCCTGTTCCTCCTACTCCCAGGGTAGAGGTGGAAAAAGAACCAGAGACTTTAATAGATAAGGTGCATATTACAAGCCCAGCAAGTACCGTACATGTCCCACCTCCAGGATTTCAGCCAGTGTCACCACCAAAACCAAAGGAAGATCCTAAGCCCAACCCTCATCAACCTAAGATTCCATATCCTTCAGGCATAATAAGACAAAACATCTTGATAAAAAATAATGTTCAATGTTATCTAAGTTTTTGAAAATATTGAAGCAACTTCATTTTGATATCCAGTCTATGGATGCTTTAACTCAAATTCCAAAAGTTCACTAAAGTGTTAAAAGATTTATTAAAAGACAAAGAGAAATAAGAAGAGTTAGCTAATACACCGATAACTCTGAATGCTCTCAATCCTTCTTAATAGTTCCCGAAAAGCCTTGACGATCTGAAATTTTCTCATTCCATGTATCTTACCAGATCATGAGGTTTACTGATTCCTTAGCTGATTCAAGAGCAAGCATAAACTTAATCCTCAATCGGTCCCCTTTCAGAAACTTAAGGATCGGACTCTGACGCCACACGAATGGCTCGTGAACTGGCTAACCGATCAGTCACATTTCCGATAGGGATAGCTGAAGATGTTATTGTAAAAGTGAAGAAATTTAATTTTCTTGCTGATTTCATTATCGTTGATTTTGAGGCTGATCCTAGAGTTCCTATCATTTTAGGGAGACCTTTCTTCGCACTGCAAGAGCTCTTGTGGACTTTAACGAGAAAAATTACTTTAAGATCGGTGAATGGAGAATTGTGATTTATACTGATAAATCTTCAAGAAATAATTTGAGAGATATGCAATCTGTTCATTATATCAATATTATCGATTTTTCTAAAGATAAGACGAGTAGTGGCAGTACCACTCCATCTAATTTTGTGGTCGAGTCTCCTGTCCGCACCAAAACCTAAGGAAGACCCGAAGCCTAATCCTCATCAGCCACCGATTCCATCTTGGCTTCAAGAAGAAAATTTTCAAGCTTTGGAGAATCCTACGGGACGTGCCGACCATTTTGTTTATTGTATTGATATTGTTGATTCTTTGTGCGATAAATTTCCTATTGAAAACAATTCTTTGAGTGGCAATCCTACTCCCTCTTCTAATTCTGTAGTTGAGTCTCTCTCCCCTTCTCTTACTCCCTTCTGGGATATTGACTTACTCTTGGAAGAGACCGACGCTTTTCGTGCTCTTGATTCGATACCACCTTATATCAATGATGGAATTTATGATTCGGAAGGAGATATTCTTTTTCTAGAAGGATTATTAAATGATGAAATCCCGAGAGATCTCCCTCCTTTAGAGCTTAATAATGATCCTAAGGGAGATATCCTTTTTCTTGAAAATTTATTAAAGGATGAACCCTTAGAAGTTGAGGAGTCAGCGATCTACCCTCTTATAAGGGAACCGTCTAATACCTTTTTAATGGGGGACGAGGAAATTAAAGTTGATCCTTCTAAGGAAATTGATGATCCCGTTCCAAACCTAAAGGTATCCAAGACACCCCTGGATTCTCTTGACTCTATCTTGGATTCGTATGATACATCATACACTAATCCATCTGAGCTCGATTCTGAATACACTTTGAATTATGATAAATCCAATTTTTAATATTTAGAATGAGCATTGTGATGAGCCCGAAACAAAGACCATAATGGATGAGGTACACAGTACCGTTCAAATCCCACCTCTATTTGAAGAATTAACCTCTGATAAGTCCATGCAAGACATAATTCTTCACCAAATTCGTCATGGCATGGTTAATTCTTTTCGCTTATCATTCTATCTTGACCTACTTTCTCTTGAGGATAATTTTGGATCCCTCTTCTCTGATTCATTCGATTTAGGTGACCAAAATGTAGTTTTTGATTCTGGGATCTTCTTTATCAATGGAGTTTTAACTTTTACAAGAAAAACTCCACATCTTCTGAGTGATAATTTTTTGATCGATAAATGTCATATCTTAAGAGAAATTTCTTTGATGACCGAATCTTCAGTCAGTTTTCACCTCAAGGACAAAGAAATTCGAGGAGAGTCAAGCTAGAGACTCGCACAAAAACAAGCGCTTCTCAAGAGGCAACCCGTGTCTTTTCTTCTTTCTATTTTCTTAATAAATAAGTGTGTGTGATTTTATAGCCCAATTGTGGGGGTGTGCTTCTTTCTTTGGTTTGTGGTGCTGTTTTTGCAGGAATCCTTAAGATTATGAAACCCGTGCTTGTTTTCAGTCATCCAATCACCCGGTCTTCGATCTTTTGCTTATTTTTGAATCCTCAATCTTGTTCATGTATATATATTGTGTTTCCCCTTTCACACTTGGAATTATTAGCATTTGCCTTTTTTGTCCTTAAGTGTGGGGGTGGCACCCAATATTTTTAAACATTGAGGCCCATGTTCAGTTCTAAGTGTGGGAGGAATTTCTATCGAAATATGATCATGCATGTGCATGCTGTGTCCCTTGCAACCCTGTTTTGACATTAGTTTTTACTTTATTTGCTAAAAAAAACTCTTAGTTATTGTTAGATATATGAATAAGTAGGCCCGTAGATCTAGGTAGCTTTTGACTTGACCGAGTTTTAAACTCTAGATTTCCCTTTAGCTTCTTAGACTAAGAGTTTGCTAAACTTTAAAATTTTGCAAAGAACAAAAAATGATATAGTTGAATATAAGTTAGATGCTAAGCGTGGAGTAGTTGGATCTCTTTAGAGCTCATAGAGGTTAATTGTAGCTTTTTGCTCCCACCAGCTAAATAAACGATTATATAATTGTTAAATAAATAAAGTTACTTTGGTTTTTGCGATTCTTAGTTTAAATCCCTTCGTAGAGATTCTTTCTGGTGAAATTAAGGTACACATCGAGGTTTTGTCTGTGTTGTGAGGAAATAGGCTATCGATTCCTGATGGCTCGCTACCGTTGTCTAGGTAGTTAAAAGACCATAGGACTTAAAATTTGGCTATAATAATAATGTGATAAACCGAAGCCGAAATAAAACCACTAGACCATGGTCGGCTCGCATACCGATGTGGCAGTCGTTTAAAGAGTGAAGGTAATAATAATAATAATAAGAACTGTGGGCTGATAAAAGATTATTGTACCATGGTCGGCTCACATACCGATGTGACAGTTTTCAAAAGAAGGCCCATAGTAAGAATAATAAATCCGAGACTGATAAAAGTTTACTGGACCATGGTCGGCTCACATACCGATGTGGCAGTTGTTTAAAGGACCGAGGGGTAATAATGTTGCAATAATAATAATAATAAAGCCAAATTTCAACTCTAAGGTTATCTAAATAAAACCTCCGTCTCTGGACTCGTAGTTGAGTTGTTTCGGATGAAATAAAAATGATAACCCCTTAATCATGCGAAATTAGAACCTTAATGTGGACCTTATTCTCACCATACCGTCTCTTTAGGAAAGGATTTCAAACTAATTATGGTCTAAACCGGGCACCTTTATGATAATAAGGACATAATTTATTTGTCACCAATAATAATAATAAAAAAATCCTTAAAGGAAATTAGGAATAAGGGAGCGAAAAGTAGCTGCATTTACACAATTAGCATTTATGAGTAGTGTTAACATTTAATCTTATATTTGGCTGTAATTTCGTTTTAAACCTAGTTTGGGGATTGTGAAAAGTCAAGGATGACGAACTCCCATTCTTTAAGCCTTTTAAATGAATTTTATAAAAAAAATTATCTTAGTTTTTATCTTTTATTGAATAAGTGGTTAAAACGGGGGTGCTTGTGAATTAAATGATTTTTGAACCTTTTAATGGACATTTTTTGTTCTTGTTTGATTATGAGGGGTCATAAGTTAAAGGGAGATAAAATTATTTATTTCCGAGTTTGTTTTATAAACATTGCGTGTATGACTAGCAATGGCTTAGTGTGGGGGAATTTGATGTATGCTTAAACACACATCCTTTTTACCCCGGAAAACACTATTAATCAGACTAAAAATACTAAAATATGCTTAATTATATCGCAAATATGTTTGTTTGGTATTTCTATGTCTTGCAGGTAAAAATGATTGAAAACAATGGAAAAACGAGTATTTACGGGTTCATTTCGATCAAGAGTGCTCAATAATCAAGATCAAGATAAAGTCATAAAAAGTCCCCAAGCATGCCATTGGAAAGAGCGCGAGAAAACGAGTTCAACGGTGCCCTCGGATCTTATTGGGCCAGCCCGTAACCCATTTTATGGGTCGGGCTAGCCCAATCTAGCATAAGCCCATTTAAAGCCCAACATGCAATTAATAAAATTTGTTATAAAGATTGGAGGGTGACATCATGCTGACGTCAGCATCACATGCATGCTAATTAAATCAAAAGATTATCACGTGACCAAGCACTAGCAAAGGAAGGGCCAGTTACGATTCGACACGTGGCATGGTAAAGTTATATAATATCTCAGTTCATTTCAAGAAATCAAACGGACGAAAAGATGCGTACTATTTAAGCAGTGTTGTATGGCCATGTGTCGCGAGCTCAACGGCTGGATCCACTGATTTTCGTCTGACGATCCGAGGAAGCACACACGAGGGCCAATGATTGGCTAAATAACAATGCAATGATTAGGTTCGAATTTACACTCTTACCCCTTCTCACCATATAAAATGACACACGCTCCCTTCATTTGGAGGCAATTAGGATTTTAGTTTTTTTAGTTTTTTATAGTTCTTAGTTTAGCTTCTTTTCAATGTTTTAGCTTATTGTGTTTCTTTGAGCTTATTGTAAAAGCTGTTATCAGCTTATTCGAATATTATAAGTGCTTATTATTTAAGAAATGGAAGTTTGTTTTAGCTTATAGTGTTTCTTTTAATATACTCGAAAAGCTTATTATCCAATAAGCTACTTTTGATAGCTTATTTTCTCAGCTTTTTCTTTCAAAACTTCTTAAAAGCTTGTAGATCTAATCCCTTAAGCTCTTATAAGCTTGTTCGATTTCATCTTATAGGTTTTTAAGCAATTTCGTTTGTAATAAGCTAGAATAAGCTAAGATCTAGCTTATTTTCGTGTTTAAGCTTATTTAGTTTTATTAGAAGCTCTTCTTATCTGATTTAATAAGCTTCTAAATAACTTATTTGAATTCAGTTGAGCTTATATTGTTTAGATAAGTTTCGTAGCTTATTTGCTTGTTTGAATCATTATCTAAATCGTTTAAGTGCTTCGTTTAAGTTCTATATTCTGATTTCGTTGCTTATTTAGTGCTTATATCATTTCATGTTGGCTTATTGCTCAGATTTGATTTAGATCTTGTTTAGATGTTTAATTATCATTGATTCGTGCTTATTTGAGCCTATTTCTTATGTTTCGTTATTAAAAATAGCTTATTCTCTTTTAAGTTTTACTCGTAAGCTTGTTTCTAGCATAGTTTTATTGTCATAGCTTTTTAGTCTAGTCATAGCTTATTTGATAAAAATTTGTGGTTGCTTATTAAAGCTTTTGAAATCCTTGTTTTAGCTTAATCGTTTTCTTTTCTTAGTGCTTATTCAAGTAAGAATTTCGTATAGCTTATGATTGTTGTGGCTTATCCTGTTAGCTTATCGAGTACTCTAGCTTATTAGTGTTAGCTTAATTGTTCTTATTGAATAATCCTAGGTTGCGTTTGGTTTGTAAAATTCCTTCTAGACCTTCGTTTAGTTTGTAGAATTGATCTGTTGGGCCACGATATTGTTGTTGGGCCTGCGTTTTATTTGAATCTTATGCTACGTTTGGATTTTTGGATTGTGACTGTTTTGATCTTAGAGCTAAATGGGCCAGCGTCTAATGTGTAACAGATTTGGATATTAATAGTTTTATAACTAAATTAACATAACAATTTGTTTGTTTAATTTGTGACTTTGGTACCGGTCTACTCACGAGGCGTGGAGCTTAAGGATTTAGTAAGCTAGAAAGAATTTGATTATTTTCTTTAGCTTATTAAATCGGGTGGTTATCGTTTACTTGAGGCTCTTCAAATCGGTTCCATTTTCTATCATTTTTCAATTCATTAGTGTAGCTTAGTATAAAATATTTAGCTTTGCTTATTTGATAGTTATGCATAGCGAGTAGTTTAATTAATGCTTATTATGTGATATTGTGATTTGGGAATTAAGTGTGAATTTGAAAAAGGTTTAGTTGATTACTAATTTTCGATTATTTAGATTTGTAGTTTGAATGTTTTAAAGGGCAAAATCCAAAAAAATAGTCAAACTACACATCTAGTAATTAGTATATTTTTAAGAGGTTTTTGTCAATATAAGCCAACGTTGTGAGATAATTATCTTTTCTAAGGAAATTAATTCGTTAAGTAAAATCTTAATTCACACTTGATGAACTTTTCACATCACTTAGCAAGCATTTTCGTCTTATAAATCTTTTTAGATCATTTTAGCATAATTCTCGTAGTTTAATTGATTAGTATAATATTAGTATAATATTCTTAGTATTAAAACCAAAAATCTAAAAAGACAATCAAGCATTTTTCTTCAAAACAAAAACGTGGTTTTCAATTCAAATCTCGTTGGGACTTTGACTCCGGAAGATTGATCATTGTTTGCCCTCAAGCAATTTTCACATCCAACGGGAATTACTATATTATATTACTCGACTCGATTTTATCGAATCAATTTTTGTAGCAAGTTATTAGTCAAAACTTTATGAAAATGTGCTTTGTTTTCTTGGTTTACTTGTTTTCTTAAGAAGTCTAAAAAAACCACAAGTTTCAACATACACTTTGATCAAAATACTGAAATAATAGGATCATACATTTCCTTCCCCTTACTCTTCCACTTCCAAGTGGCTTCCTTATAACCTCAAAAACAACCCCATCACGTATTGTATATCCTTCAATATTGCTTGTGATGCCAAGCCTTGCTATCATCTTCTTCCACGTCATCTTCATCAATTAAATTCCTTTCTAACTCTGTTTGGTCTATCTTTACCTTCGGTTCTGCAATTTTAAAAATCGACACATAAATGATTATAATGATTCAACATCATAATAAGTTTTGAAACAGCACCTTCTTATAGATCACTGATATAATTTTGATAAACTATATCATCTCCACCTTCGTTAAATTATAAAAATCCATACTTTACATAGCTTAAATGCCTAAAAACAAATTCATCCCCAAATCATAATTATTATTACATTACATAGCTTAATCAACACTTTTTCTTTTGTTATTGTGATCATTGTATCCGTTTTCGTATAAATTGATTTATCATCCCCAAATCATGATTCTTATTACATTAATTAAAAATCGATACTTACATGAATATAATGATTCAACATGAATAATCGAAACGAACCTGATTATGAGCATTGATAAGATTCATATATTCGATTTTGGGTTTGTGATAATAAACTGGCAATGATATTGATTCAATCAACATTTTTGTAATTGTTATAGTGATAATCATATATGTTTTGGTGTAGATTGATTTATTGATTTGTTATTTGTTATCAATTATAGATTCGACATTTTTGGGATTATCAATTAGGGTTTTTGTTTGACGAGGTAGCTAATTTTGGGGATAACAGCTGGAAGAATAATAGTTGTAATGTTATTTTCTTAAAAGCCAACTTTGATTACGGGCAATTGGATGAGACTAAATGCCACATGTCATTTTCTGAGAGTTTTGGCTAAAGATCAAGTTTAAGGCAAGCTTGTATTATATAGGGGAGGATAATGTTCCATTTTTCTATCAGTTTGCTTTTCAAATTTTACTAACTAATTACTTTCTACAAAAATATTTATCATTGTATGGAAAGTTTAGAAATATTGCCTATTTTAATATTCTTTTCACTTTTCATTTGTTGTCACTTCTTTTAGATTAAGAGCATTGGGTACCCTCGTACCATGGCTCAAGCCATAGCACCAAAAAGTGCTGTCACGTCAGCAAAAAGTGATATGGCACCACATTCAACTGGCTCCCTCGTTGGCTCAAGCCATAGGGTTTTTTTTAAATAACAAATACACAATTATTTAACATAAATAAACTTCATTAAACTTAAAACAACACTACAATTAAAAAAACATTACATAAAAATAAAAATACAATATAGTGATCGAGGTTCCACATATGATTCACGAGGTCGTGTCGAAGCTCATTATGAACTCGACTATCTCGAAGTTCTTTGCTTCTCCTGACATGTAAATCACATCGTTCGATCCAAGTTCGTTGCATGTTCTCTCTGGATTAACGAACATATCTTTAAAATTCGATAATTCGAATTTTTCCGATTGCAATATCATGTTATGCAATATTATACAACAATACATGATTCTTTTTAACGTGTTTATTTGTAGAGCACGTGCCGGTTGTCGTATAATTACCCAACGACCTTGTAGAACTTCGAAAGCTCGTTCAATATCTTTTCTTGCGCTTTCTTGAACTCTTTTAAACTTCAAAGTTTTTTCATCCCTTGCAATAGAAAATGTTTTGACAAATGTAGACCATGTTAGATAAATACCATCAGCTAAATAGTATCCTTGCTTGTATGTTCTTCCGTTCACTACAAATGGAGCTTCCGAAGCCGTATCGGCAAGAACATCATCAAATAAAGGAGAACCGTATAACACATTAAGGTCATTATTTGACCTTGGAACCCCAAAATATGCATGCCAGATCTACAATCTTTGATCCGCAACTGCTTCTAACATAAGTGTTGAGTATTTATGATCCTTTCTTTTAAATTGCCCATGTAAAGCCTTTGGGCAATTTTTCCAGTCCCAATGCATACAATCAATACTCCCGAGCATTCCCGGGAGTCCATGTTTTTCTTCGTGTAAAGCATATGTTTTTTCAATATCCTCTAAAGAGGGCTTTCTTAAATACTCTTCAACGTATAAAATATATATATGCATTTTGTAAAATTATCCAAACATTCGCGTGAACAACGTTCAACAATTTGCAAATACTCGTCAAATGCATCAGGTGTTGTACCGTATGCAAGCTGACGTATGACGGATGTGATTTTTAAAATAGGACCAATACTATTACGACCGAGAGCATCAATTCGTTGTCTAAAAAAAAGAAAGAGAAAACTACAATTTTGGTCCACTATCTTTACCGGGTATAACACTTTTGGTCCATTTTTTTAAAAATTTGCGGGTTTAAGCCAAAACCCGAGTATCCATTTCACATTTGAGCCAAATGAATATTTAACGAAATTGTTAGATTTGGCTCAAATGTGAAATGGATACTCGGGTTTTGGCTAAAACCCGCAAATTTTTAAAACAATGGACCAAAAGTGTTATACCCGGTAAAGATAGTGGACCAAAATTGTAGTTTTCTCAAAAAGAAAGTATTCGGGAAGAGGCTGCGCATCATAACTAGAGATATCATTGACTATTTTAGCAAAAAGTGTAGAACTTATACGATACCTTCGCCTAAAGTTCTCTTCCGGATATTTAGGAGGAGTGTTATCGTTGCCAAAATAGTCTTCGAGTAGGCGTTGTTCCGCCTCCTCTCGATCACGTGGAATGTATGTCCGCGTCCTCTTAACACCCGAGCCCGAACCCGAACCCTCGGCTTGTTGATTTGTCATAGCTTGAAATTGTTCATATGCTTCATAAGCACGCCTGTATCGCTCCACATCATCTTGAAAATAAAGATCGTATTTGTCAACGATGGTTTTTTTGGGAGAGTTGGGATCCATAGTGATTTTTTGGCAATGAAAAAATAATATTTGTGTAGTAGAAATGGTATTGGAAGTGTGTGTAAATTTTGGTAAAATAGGGACGTATTTATAGAATTTTAAGGTGTAAAAATTTGAAAAAAGTGGGTATTAAATTCAAAAAACGGCTATTACCGTTCCAACGTATAGAATTAAAAAAAATAAAAAAAAATAAAAAGAAAAAGAAAATACCTTTTGCGCTGGCTGGTGGCCATGGCGTGAGGCACGATGGCACCAGCCACGCTGTCGATGGCACGAAAAATTGTTGGGTTGTTATCTCGGCGCCACTCCATGACACGAGGGTACCTCTCCCTCTAAGCAATAACGTAAATTGAATTGGACTCTTTATATTCTTCAAAACCTAGAACTCGTACTATTTTAACCTAATTTTTACACGTACGCATTATTGAGAGATGCTTTGGCCAAAGCAATTAAAATATATTCACTAGTTAAAATATAGAGTAAATGGCACAAAAATGTATTAAACTTAAGGGTCATTTCCAATCAAGGCATCATACTTTTTTTCTTCCATAAAAAGGCATCCAATTTATTTTTCTGACCAATTTGGGTATTCTCGTTAAATATTT
This sequence comes from Tanacetum coccineum, assembly GCA_026074375.1. Classification (NCBI taxonomy): domain Eukaryota; kingdom Viridiplantae; phylum Streptophyta; class Magnoliopsida; order Asterales; family Asteraceae; genus Tanacetum; species Tanacetum coccineum. The sequence continues at coordinate 2,520 of BQNB010098006.1, read as the reverse complement.
AACGATCATCCGTTAAATTTTACATTTCAAGTCCACTGGCCACTATCACCACCACCAATCATCTTTGCCACCACCATCACTACCAAGCACCGCCTCTACCACCAATCTCACCCACCTCCGCCGTAATATAAGAGAGTTATAGACTAACTTCCCCTGCTTAACTTGTTATAGATCAACACTAGAACTTCACATAATGTTATTTCATAATTAGGCGTTGTATCAAAAACCATAGGCTAATTTAATTAACATGAAAATCTCATACTTGATTTATGCTACAACATGTCAT
>BQNB010098005.1:0-18790 GCA_026074375.1 Tanacetum coccineum | reverse complement strand
ATGATTGGTAAATGAAAAAGTAATAAGTTATGATTAGGATAATAATTGGTAAAGTAAAAAGTAAAAAAAATAATGATTAGATTAATGATTAGTGATGATTGGTGGTGTGAGATGGTATGAAAATGCTAGATTGGTGGTGTGAGAATCATCTAACCCTTTTTTATTTATCATCTTTTATAGCTTCCTACCTCAAAGCTTTACTAGCCCTCTTTAAAAATTTACTCACTTTATGTCACATCCTATAACTTCCATTGATTTGCAATAAATTCACACAAATTCAACCATTAACATTATGACACAACCTATTATAAGTTGTACATGTGCAATAAGTTTACATCAAACTCATCATACATTTAATGGCATTCGCCCAATGTAATTATTACTTCAACTACTCCCTTTGTTCTTAAATAAGTGTCCACTATTGATTTTTAAAGTCTTTTTTATCAACTTTGACTTTAAATTATTTTGTTTGAGTTATATAATAATTAATGAAAATTATATCAATGAAAAATACATTTAAAACCCAATCGATTCATATATTGTGCATCAAGTATTATATAGCACACAAAGAAATAGTTAAAGTCAAAGTTGCAAAAGAATGACTTCAAAAGTCAACAGTGAACACTTATTTAGAGACGAGGGGAGTATATTTTACTCCCTCCGTCCCACATTAAGTGTCCACTTGACTTTTTCAAAGTGTTTTTTCTTCAACTTTGACCTTAATGATTTCTTCTTATATTATATGATACTTAATGCAAGATATATGAATGGATAGAGTTTTGAATATATTTTTCATTGATATAATTTTCGTTTAATATTATCTAACACAAACAAAAATATTTATGGTCAAAGTTGATGAAAAAAGACTTAAAAGATTTCATTGTGAACACTTAATATGGGACGGAGGGAGTAGCTTTTACAATAAATTGGCACCACCAAACCACCAACACTTGTATTGTGTTTTCTTCAAAACGTTAAGAAAAGTTTATCTATAATATTAATCTCTTGTATTTTGTCCATAAAATATGTACAATTGTGTTTCGATCTACTTCCTACAGTATTATTTACGAGCTCAGTGACCAAGTATCATATTCATTCAAACCCACCTATAAAATTATTTAACTCTTATCACTTCTTAACGCTACTACGAATTATAATTTTGTTATTACAACTATCTATATAAAATCCTGATGTCGAACTAGACTTGCAGTAATGTTGTTGAAACTAAAGGGGTATTTGATATCGGTGGAGTGATGCGGTTGGATTCAGACAGTCATAGTTGCTCCCTTAGTTTGGAACAAGTTAAAGAAATTGGGGAGATGATCCAAGTTTCCTGGGTCAAGGGAGACACGGAGAGGATGATGGATAACGAGGGCCACAAGGCTCTTGTTGAAGGGAATGGTGACGCGGTTACTGGACAACGGTAACTTTCTTGGTACGTCTCGTTTTGTTTAAGTTTTTATGAAGATAATATCCATTAATGTGAGGGGTTTTGGCGAGGCAGAGAAAAAAAGGTGGGTTAAATCAATTACTGTATTAAAGATGAACGTCCAGATGTTATAGGATTACAAGAAATGAAAAGTGGGTTAGTTGATGATGTATGGATTGAAGAAATATGGGGTAGCACAGGTTTTGGCTTTACTCAATTAGCGACGAATGGAAGTTCGGGTGGTATCATGTTAATATGGGACTCGAGCATTTTTAACTGTAAAGATGCAATGGGTGATGAGAGATTTCGACCATATGAATCTATTGGAAAACACGATCCGGAGATAAGAGAGGCTTCATAACATCACTGAACACTGAGCTCCGTAGAACACTCTACTTTGTCCACCCAACAGAACCCCCACACAAGTACGAGCTCCCGGAGCACATGAATAGAGAGCAACAGGAACCGAGCCCGACTGTGAGTCGTCCACCGATACTCAGGCGAGAGCGGACTGATAGTGTGAACTCGAACAGAGAGACTGACTCTCATCTCTACTCGTAAAGACTCTCTCTTCATCTCTCTTATTGCCTTCTTTCTGTTCTTACTTATCTCTCTAGACGACAAAGAAGCACCATCAAGACTCAAGGATCCAAACCACCCCCCAAAAACCAAACCCCACCCCCCCCCACCCCAACCCCCACCCCCCCCCCCCCCCCCCCCCCACACCCCCCCCCCCCCCCCCCCATGATCCTAGAGCCTGAGACCCCCCCGCAGCGGAGGACCGAGCCCCCGATTGTCTGGCTGATGAGAGAGTGAGGAAGAGGATTTCTGTACAGATTGGGGGTGCTTGTTGTAGGGGGCGGTTGGGGGGAGGGGAGAGAGAGTGGGAGTGAGAGAGAGTGGGAAGAGAGGTGAGGGGAGAGTGAGATGTTGAAGAGTTCGCAATGAGATCGCGACTGGTGCTCTCTCTGGTTTGGGCTTCGTAAGTTTTTTGTGAGATTATCGCGTAAACTTCTAGTGTAGGCCTTAGTTTAGTGGGATGGGTAGTACAAGTTTGTGCAAGCATAAATTTATCAGTTGGGGCCTGCGATTCGGATTGGTTCTGGGATGGAATTGCTGTAGTGTATCCTATTCTTTGGTTTTGGGGAGATCGTTATAATAATGAGGGGCGTCATCGGCTTGTTTATTCTGCACGTACGATTTTTGATGAGTTCGTTTCCTTGTGTATTTGTCGCAACGCGACGAGTGGGAAGAAGTGGCTCAGGTTGCGGCTTTTGGTTTTACGTGTTGTGTTTTCTCTTTTTGATCGGAATTTTTGCGTATTCGCGCTCCCGGCGGTGGGGCGGGGTGCTCGATCGTCCGTTAGATTGTATTTTGCTCACGCATGATAATGATGTGGTTATTTATGTCTTTTGGGTGTGCTTTATGGTGTGTTTCGTTGTGTAGGCAAGGGTCACTGGTTGTTGCTTCTTTTATTTTGGGCGCTACTTTGGTATTTTTTGTGGCACGTGCGTTGTCTTCGCCGACAGTTAATTTCAAGTGTATATCAACTCTACGTTTAAATCTTTACGTTGTGGTTACATTCGTCTTTCTCATGTGTTCACGTTGTAAACGAACTTCGTGACGGAATGATTTGCCGTGTAGTGTTTTTTTGTCGCGAGCGAGGCCTTCTTTTGTTTTGGACTGTGCGATGTAAATTTTATCTGTGGGGATTGCGTCATTATGTCTGCAGGAGGCTCGTTGTGTATTTCCATTTGTGAGTAGTTAAGTTTTTGTTTGCTCGTGCTTATCTTACATCCACTTTATGTTCTTAATCCCGTTACAGATGTGATTTCCGTACGGTGACTTTGTCTAAATAATTTATGTCGTTTTAGCTGCCCAGGCACTTCAACGTGATGTTTTTTGGTCGTTTTTTTTACCTTCGGGTTTCTCTTGACTCGGTCATTGCTGCTATATCTAGTTTGGATCCTTTCGCTTTTATCGGCGTCTGAACGTTTATTTATTAAAATCCGTTCAACATCTGCCTTTGATTGATAAGGGTTAACAAGTGAGACTACCTACGTCGTCTCTTGTTTTGGAGTAGTGGAGAGAGAGAGAGAGGGAGAAAGGGAGAGAGAGAGAGTGAGAGATGGAGAGAGAGAGAGAGATGGAGAGAGAGAGAGTGGGAGAGAGAGAGAGAGGGAGAGAAGGGAGACATGGGTTGGTGCGTATTTGGATATAATGACGAACGACTCGTAGAAAATGAAGAAAGCATAGGTGGTTTCTTGGGTGTCAGAGGATTGCTTTTGGTAGTTTTGTTATCCATAGCTGTTAGAATTTAGAATCTGAATACATAATTTAAGAAGTTGTGGGAGAAAATGAATTATGGAAAAGGGTTTTTATAAGACAATAAAATTTGAATACTTAATTTAATATAATAATACTGAATTTAAAAACAGTACATAATAATTAAAACATTATTATTAAAAATAATACATAATTATTCAAATACATTTAAAACAAAACATTACAATAAAAATTAGAAACTTAAACTAAACTTCATTATTACGTCGTTGGTTAAATGAATGCATTTCAATTTCTGTCCAAGCAGGATGATTTTTTTAAATCTTCAACACGCCTTTATTATAAGGAGATGTCCGTACCCATTTTCAAATTCGGCTAACGCATTTTGAAACAAAACGAGGTTAGAAGACCCGCTCTCGTCCATCCGTTGGACACTATCATAAACGACACTAAATGCAAAAACTTTAGGACGAATTGAATGTTTCCATTTGGCGACGATGGTATCGTATTCTCGAATAGTCCCCCTCCCATTTCTTTCTCAAAGTTAGCTAAAACCTCTGACCAAAACCCTCTTTTCATGCCTGTGCCATACTTGTCCATCACGTTGCACCAAGCTGTACACAATGTTATCTCTTTCGCTGTTGTCCATGGTTGTGTCGTCTTGGCCTTTCCATGGTGGTTTGAAGTGGAAGCCATTGTGTGTATAGAAATAAGAAGTATAAAGATAGAAATGGTTTGAATGTGTGTATAAAATGGTGTAATGAGTTGGGTATTTATAGTGTTAGAGTGTTAGAGTTTTTAAAATTTTAAATTTTAAAAAGTTTTTTTATTAAATCAAATGGTTGCATGTTAATACCACACGACAACAGTCGTTGGAAGGACCAAATTTGCCCGGGACCGATCCACGACCGACTGGCCTGCTATGGTGGCAACCGACAAGGTCATTGGTCGACCGAGTCAGTCGACCCAACCATAGCGCCCAACCTTATTAGCATATTTAGCATACGAAAACCTTTAGCATTTCAGCTTGGAGGATTGTTTTTGGTCACGTCGGACAAAAAGCATATGCTGAGGCAATAGGATGTCATATGGTTCACCGCCTTTCCTCTTGACCTTACACCGACGCACTATCTGACCAATTTGATATTGCTTGACCTTGCAAAAAGGCACTCTCTGGCCAATTCGGTTTGTTTATAAGTAATTAAATTACCTATTTCCCTGTTTTTAGCATGCAATGAGTTTTTTACATACCCATCCAACAACAGTAAACTACATCTGGTGTTATGACCTATGATTTTGTAGATCAGATTAGATAATATCATATAATTTCTTTATAAGATACACATCCAAACGCCCTCATAAATCTGAACTCTTTCAAAGCCGAATTATTGTGGAACTTCATATATCTACACGTCTAAAATGCACCTTGAATTTTATATAATATGCTAAAAGAGACTGGAAATTTTTGATTACTTTTGTGATTTGTTTATTTCTTCCATTCTCTATAAACTATAATCCACTCTTTTGATCTCTTATGTTTTTTGCAGCAACGTTTACAAAATAGACGCAGGCCGCTGCATATCAAAAAAGGATATAACTTAAGGGCGATATGATTATGCTGTGGTTTTCTATCTTTGTTCTTAGGCTTCTGTGACTGTTGGTCAGCGTGCAAAAACTATAAGATCAGGTACTACTATGGATCAAGTAGTTTTATGCTTACTCGATGGTTTGTTTTGGATATAAAAGGTCGGATTTCCTGTACATTGGATTACTTAATGGCACTTATTCATGAAGTAATAACCTGTTATTATTAAGTATTAATGCCAAATACACATGTCATTAAGAAATTGCACCAACATTGTCATGAACCTTGTTAGGAACACGAAAAGTGTCGGTCACTTCCATTATATCGTTAGATAGCTCGTATAGTAATATTTGAAACCTTAATAGGCTAGATAAGCAAAATCCCATGGAAAGCCCATGGACCTAAGCCTATGACCGGCCACTAAGGTGGTATATAAACCCTTTCCATGCCATGGAAAGGGTGTTGATTGTTCATTTGTTTCACATAGTAATCTAGTATTTTTCTTTTCTTTATTTCTCTCACTAAGTGTTCATCTAACCACCTCTCTTTCTCTCTCTAAACCCTAGATCTAATCCATATCTTGTGTGTCTTAAGATATCCTTCAAACCATTTAAGTCATACAACTTGGGATTACTTCAAGTGTAGCTAACGTCTAAAGATATAAACATAAGCATACACCAATAAAAATACAAACGGAAACAACACAGTAGCCCCACCGCAACGCGTAGGTATCATCCAACTAGTTTGTAGACTAATACTCAAAGTGCAAGGTACCCAAGACTAGAAACACAAAACTAACATAGTCATAAAACATTAAATATAGACTAACATAGTCATAAATCAAGAAATACAAAAAAAACTCGGTATAACATTTAAAAAGAAACGCTGAAGAGAATCATCAATAGGACCAAACCTTTGGGCAAGTTGGTCTTTTGTAAACTAATCGGTTAACTCAAAAAATTTAAACTTGCAACATTCTTATTGTGTTGTAAAAACGCGTTCTTTTGTCTTTTAGCTCATCTACTTCTTCTACTTCATCATCATCATCTCCTAGTTCAAGAAATTCACTCACTGTGTTGTTGAAGTTTTTGTTTGTTGGATCTTAAATATTCTATAAGTTGTTGAATAACAAGTGTCTTTGACACACCGGTAGAAGAAACAGTTTCATTAGAACTCATTCATACACTTTCTTGATTTATCAATTCAAGAAATTGTGAGAATGGGTTTAATAAAACTGTTTCTTCTACCGGTATGTCCAAAACAATTGTTATTCAACACCTTAAAGAATATTTAACATCAAACAAATCAAAACTGGAACAGCTTAAAAAATTTCTTGAACTAGAAAATTATGATGGTGAAGAATAAGAACAACAAGTAGATGAAGCTCAAAGAAAAAAGAAAGAGTTTTTACAACAAAGGACTTAAAAATCTCGGCATAGTGTTTGAAATGCTGGAAAGAAGAAGACGGCTAGCACGAGTAATGTTGCAATTCCAAAACCCTAATTCTTTATATACTTTTCACTATGGGTTCTTATACTTTTCTCTTTCTTTATATTTTATAGAATCTTTCGGTTTAAACTGTAATTGACTAATTGTAGCTATAACTGTTAGGCGAGTTCATAGCCTAATTGTCTCTGCTTAGATTTAAACAGAAATTAGGCTAAGTATTGAGGACTCGCTGAGTGCAAAGCATCAGCGAGTGGTGAAGACTAGCTGGGTGCAAAGCATCAGCTAGCAGTGAAAGGACCCGCTGAGTGCAAAGCATCAGCGAGCAACCTCAGACGTATTCAAGTCAAAGACATTGTCAAGGAAGTTGAAGATTACTTGAAGACATACTCGTCAGCTGGGATGGATATCAGTTGGTATGTAGAAGGAATACGCTGATGGTTTCAAGAAGAGTCAGGGGTGGCAATACCCTGACTATTCTATTACCCTTTGAAGAAGAGCAAGCTGAACTTAGCTTTTTTGAGTGACGTTTAAGCGGGATAAGCCAATAAAGCATTATTGCGGGACAATATGATGTTTGACTTAAAGCCTGAACCAAAGTACAAAGTTGATAAAGTAAGTGTACAATTGGCAGAACTGTTCACTAAAGTATGAGCGGGATGTTTCTAAGAATGGTCGTGCATTAAATACCTTGTACGTCTACCACAAGATTCTTGACACGTCGCAACTGCCCCCACTAAGGATACAACCTCGTATTAGTATAAACAGATAATGTTGTAAGGATTAAATGTTATCGCTTTTATTATTGTTATTAATATAGGCATTTACTCCTTTGTCGAACTTACACATTAGTCCGCTGATCCTATCAGCTGGTCTACATAAGTTTGCTTGTAAACTTGATACTTTGTCAAGTTTACTTCTTCGAAGGGTAATCTTACATTGTCATTCAAATTGTGTGATCCATAGCATATTGTAATACTTTGATTATATCAATAAAGCATAACACGATTGAAAAGTTATTACTTGTGTTATTTACTATTGATGAGTGTTATATTTCCATATAGACATGTTATTTGGGACTTTCAATTGGTATCAGAGCAGTTTGATTTATTAAACATTTTATAAACTGTTCTTTGTTTTATACAAATCAAGATCCAGTCATGTATGAAACTATACCACCTATCTTACCACCTTGATTCGTCTGTAAAGACTAGTCGAGAAATATATAAGAATTTCCCGTTAGATGTAATAATTACTTTAGGAAAAGTAATAATCAATCTTCCGGATGTCGTATCACGATAAGAATTGAATTGAGATTCACGTTTATGCTGTTTGTTTGATGCTTGATTATCAATTGATTTTGGTTTTGGTATTTATACTAATTAAAATTATAACCTAAATTAATACTATGTAATAATAAGCAAAGCAAATAGATCTAAGATATATATATATAACGGATATGCTGGTCAAGTGATGTGTTCGGATCCTTAAATGTGTAAATAAGTTTCTTATTGATGAATCAACACCCGTCTAAATAACTATTTTCTCACAACGTTGGTTTATTTTGAAAATAATTTTTTATCAAGATATTAATTTCTAGATTAATGCCTAATTAATCTTACGGCTTTTGCCCGTTTGAATAACCAAAACACTAATCTAAATAATCCAAAATTTAATAACCAATAATCACTTTTTACACTTAATTCACCAAACACAACTCACTTAACAAGCATAATAAATCTACTCACTAATCATGCTAACTATCAAATAAACAATAATAGACATATTAAGCTAATTTAAACTACAAATAATTAGTATTGAAATGAGAAAGGAAGGAAAGTAGAACCCGAACGAAGCTACAAAGATGAAATAACCACCCAATTATATAAACTAAATAAAACTCCAAGTTTACCTCTTAATTATATTATATTTCACTAATTAGGTGATAAAGTTTTAAACTTTATATACTAATGAGCTTATAAAATCTAGTAAAGCTTTAAACTTAGAAATTAGACTAGTTTATACAACCCTTAAGCTCCACACCAAAGAGATATAATAAGTTCCATCAAGACTGCAACTAAACATGGTTAGATCAAATAAGTAATATTGATAAGCTATAAGCTAATAAGCTTAAATCCGGAATAATAAGTATTTTGAATATATATAAGCTAAAAGTTATTAGATCAAACCAAAAAAATGCTAGAAAAATAGATCTAGTCGAAAATAAGCTAAATAAGTAGATCTACTCGAAATAAGCTAGGATTTAGCTTATTTCAAAATACAAACACTAAATTAAAGCTTATTCGACTAATAACTATTCAAGATTAAGAACCAAATCGAATTAAGCTAAAATATGAAATGAAATAAGCTAAAGAATTAAGCTAATCGAATAAGCAAAAGGATAACTTATTCGAAAGCTTGGAAAAGCAAAAGGATAACTTAATCAAATCTATGTAAGCTTAAATCAAAATCGAATAAGCTAAAATAAGCTTATTTGATTGTGTGAGAATAAGCTATGAGAAATTAAGCCAACACAAACCTATACAAAAATAAGCTAAAGCTAAGCTTATTAGAGAGCTTATTTAATTGAATCTAAAAAAAACAATAAGGAAGCTAATCAAATTAAACTAGAAATATAGCTTACTCGATTACCTAGTTATTACTAAACAATCAATTTAGAAATAAGACTCAAGAATAAGCAATAAGACTTAGCTTATTTCGTAATAAGCTAGAAGAAAAGAGAAGAAAGGAGAATAACTAGTAATAAGCCTCAAGTAACACCACCATACATCTTCATTTTCATAAAATAAGCCAAGTATTCCAAAACAATAAGCTAATAAGCTTGAATAAGCTTTTACAAATGCTAATCTAAATACAAGAAAAACTAAATATTACAACTATTCTATGTGTGAATTTAGTGAAATGGAATTCCACCTCGACTGTGAGAATTGAGGCCCTTTTATAGCCCAATGAAAGCAGGGGCAGTTTCATCTATTTACATGCTTATAACCCTCTTAATTTCAATAATTCCAAAGCTTCCCCTGATGATGCTCCTTTGCCAGCTGCATAATTCCTTTTGGACCAGTCTCATTACGTCACGTGGCCTTCCAGAAGCATCATTTATTACTAATCATTGGCTCAGATCACTAGTCAATGATTGGCTCATTATACGAACCTCATATTGATGCCACCTGCACACCGATCATTGCACAGATCCCAAACCTCATAATCGCCAGTTGCAACATTCCCTTTTATCCACCCAACAGCTGCCACTTTACCTTCTAGAATCACCCAATGATTGGATTGGACAACGAACCAACCTCTGAACCTTGTACTGACCTCCTGTCACCAATGATTGCTTCTCAAGCCGCCATCACAATCATTTCCCAAACCTTGTACCTGTCAAACCTGCACCAATGATTGGCACAGATCACGAACCTCGTACTGAGCTGATTTGCAACCTGTCATATATGAATGCCATGTGGCAGTGGGGCCCCACATACCACCTCAGCAGCCACGTCAGCTAGTGGGACCTACATGCTAACGTCAGCTGCCACGTGGCTAGTCAATCAGTCAACATTGACCATTGACCGGTCAATGGGTCAACGGGTCTGTATCGGGTCGGGTCTGGATTCGGGTCAGGTCGCCACGTGGCACCACCTGAGTGGGCCATGTAGCAACTGAAATTAGTACTCAACCCATGGCTAGGCTGGGATTCGAACACGAGACCTCACGTTCAAGTGTTCTTATCAACTAGCCAAAGCCAACTGAGCTGGAGCATCATTTCGTATTTACTAGGTAGGCAAAATAGTTTTAACCCTTTTTAGCTTTGGTCTGGTTCAGATTTAATAAAAGGGTCAAAATGGCATTGACCGGTTCAAATAAGAAAGGTTCAAAAGGCGAGGAAGGTACTGATAGATTCGTAATTTCGTGCTCTTTCTAATGGAGTGCTCGGGGAATTTTTACGACTTCATTTGAATCTCGAAAAACATGAAAACGTCATCGAAACTTAATCAAAAATCACCGTTTTTGCTTTGTTTTCAATCATTTGTACCTGTAAGACATAATAACACAAACCAAACATATTCTCAATATATTTACTCATATTTTATGGTTATTAGTCCGTTTTATAGTGTTTTCCGGGGCTAAAATGATGTGTGTTTAAGCACACATCAAATTCTCCCATACTAAGCCATTGCTGGTCCCACACGTAATATTTATAATACACGCTAAGAAAGAAATCATTTAAACCCCCCTTAACTTATAACCCCTCACATCTAACAAGAGCAGAAAAGGTACATCAAGAGGGTATAAAAATTATTTGTTTCAAAAGCTCCTCGTTTTAACCACTTATTCATTAATAGATAAAAACTAAGTTAAAATTTTAATAAAATTATTTAAAAGGCTTAAAGAATGGGAGTTCGTCATCCTTGATTTTCATAATCCCCAAATCAAGCTTAAAACAAAATCACAGTTAAATATAAAAATAGATGCTAACACTATATTAAATGTGTTATTGTATTAAAACGCAACTACCTTTTCGTCCCTTATTCCTAATTTCCTCTAAAGTTTTTATTCGGAAAAATAAATTGTAAATGAGATCACTTATTTCAATAGTTCTTTGGCTTTTTATTAAAAAGAAGATCGGTTTAAACCATAATTAGTTTGAAATCCTTTCCTAAAGAAACGATATGCTGAGAATAAGGTCCACATTAAGGTTCTAATTTCACATGATTTAGGGGTTATCCTTTTTATTTCATCTAAAACAACTCAACTATGAGTCCAGAGACGGAGGCTTTATTTAGATAACCTTAGAGTCGAAATTTGGCTTTATTATTATTATTATTATAGCAACAATATTAGCCCTCGGTCCTTTAAACAACTGCAACATCGTGAGCGAACCGACAACAAACAGTAGTCTTATTTCGACCTTGGGAATTTCCTCGACCTTTTTAAAGGCTGAGTCAACGGGAGCGAACAGTCAAAAAACAGCAAACTTTTATCAGTCTCGGATTATTAATATTATTATTACTTCCACCCTTTAAACAACTAAGACATCGAGAGCAAACCGACAGGAATCAGTAGTCTTATTTCGGCCTCAGTTTATTACATTATTATTATTATAGCCAAATTTCAAGTCTTGTGGTCTTTTAACTACCTAGACAACGGGAGCGAGCCGTCAGGAATCGGTAGCCTATTTCCCCACAACACTGACAAAACCTCGATGTGTACCTTACTTTCATCAGAATGAATCTCTAAGAAGGGAATTAAAAACTAAGAATCGTAAAAACCAAGCAACTTTATTTATTGAAAATTATTTTATTACGATAATTTAGCTGATGGGAGCAAAAAGCCACAATTAACCTCTATGAGCTCTAAAGAGATCCAACTACTCTACGCTTAACATCTAACTTATATTCAACTCTATCATTTTTCATTCTTTGCAAAAATTTTAAGTTTTGCTAACGCTTAGTCTCGAAAGCTAAAGGGAAAGCTAGAGTGCAATACTCGGTCAAGTCAAAAATCTCCCTAGTTCTAGCCTACGGGCCTACTTATTTTTTTACACATTTTTTATATCAAAAATTTTTTAACAACATAAAATAAAACAATATATTGGTCATTTTGATAGAAATCCCCCCGCACTTAGAACTGAACATTTGCCTCAATGTTCAAAAATGTCGGGTGCCACCCCCACACTTAAGGACGAAAAAGGAAAATGCTTAAAATTCTAAGTGTGAAAGGGAAAACAATATCAGATAAATATATATGATCAGGATAGAGGATTTCTCTAGATATAATCATGAAAATGATCAGAGACCGAGTCATTGGAGGATTGAAAACAAGCACGGTGGTCTTCACGATCATAGGGAATCCTGCAAGCAAAAACGGGTACCATAAAACACAACATGGAGAGAAGCACTCCCACACACTTATTTATTACTACTAAACTATTTTATTATTACTACTAATAGATAGATAGATAACACGGGTTGCCTCTCGAGAAGTGCTTGTTTATTAACGAGTCATTAGCTTGACTCATCCCTGAATTTAGTTGTTCATGAGGAAAAGACAGAGATCAGGGACATCCATAGTAGGGATGTCCCCTCCATGGTAGTTCTTGATCCGATGCCCGTTTACCTTTAAGTTGGGACCGTTGGGTTGGGATAACTTAACGGTGCCATATGGGAATACATCAGTAATCGTAAACAGACCGAACCAGCGGGATTTTAATTTGCCCGAGAAAATCTTTAATCTAGAATTAAAAAGAAGAACACGATCACCGACATGGAATTCTCGGTTTTTGATTTTTGAATCGTGAATCTTCTTTGCCTTTTCCTTATAGATCAAAGAATTCTCATAGGCCTGATCTCGAAGTTCATTTAATTCATTTAATTGAACCTTTCGGTGATCACCCGCAGTCTTAAGATCAAAATTAGTCCATTTTAAGGCCCAGTAGGCTTTGTGCTCGAGCTCAATGGGTAGATGACAAGCTTTTTCATACACGAGCTTATATGGAGTACATTCAATAGGATTCTTAAAAGCGGTATGAAAAGCCCATAAAGCGTCATCTAACTTATCAGCCCATCTAGCTCGATGCTCACCTACTGTCCTCTCAAAAATTCTTTTCAAACCATGATTAGATACCTCCACTTGGCCACTTGTTTGAGGCTGATACGAGGTAGAAAGTCGGTGTGTAACACCATACTTTTCTAACACTTTTGCAAACTGGTCATTGCAAAAATGTGTACCTCGATCACTAATAATGGCCCGTGGAGTTCCAAATCTAAAAAATAATTATTTTAAGAATTTCACAACAACTCGGGCGTCATTGGTGGGTAAGGCTTTCGCTTCAACCTATTTGGAAATATAATCGATGGCCACAAATATATATTTGTTCCCTCGTGAAGATGGGAATGGCCCCATAAAGTTGATGCCCCACACGTCAAAGATCTCATAAATATGGATAAGATTCTAGGGCATTTGTCCCTTTGTGAGATTTTTCCTTGACGTTGACATGCGTCATAATGTTTGACCATGTCATGGGCATCACGATATATAGTAGGCCAAAAGAAACCAGAATCGAAAACTTTCTTGGCGGTGTAGTTTAGGCCATGATGTCTTCCGGTGGGACCATGGTGGCAAGCTTCGAGAATATCCATAGCTTCCTTCCTATCTACACACCACCTAATTATTTGTTTAGCACAAATTCTAAACAAATAGGGGTCATCCTAAAAATAATGTTTTATGTCTTTGAAAAATTTCTTCTTTTGCTGGGATGACATCCCTTTAATAAGCACATTACCTACTAGGTAGTTTGCAATATCGGCAAACCATGGAGGTTCATTTTCATCATTTAAGGCAATCATATTCAGGGACTCGTGTGGAAAATTATCATTCATTTCCATTTCAACGAGATCCCCTTTAATAGGATTTTCAAGTCTACTCAAGTGATCAGCCGCTAGATTCTCTGCTCCTTTTTTATCGCGAATCTCGATATTAAATTCTTAAAGAAAGAGAATCCATCGGAGCAACCTCGGCTTAGCGTCTTGTTTAGCAAATAGATACTTTAAAGTCGAGCGATTTGTATACACTATTGTCTTGGATAAGATAAGGTAAGACCAGAATTTCTTAAACGCATACACCACGGCTAATAAATCTTTTTCCGTAGTGGTGTAATGTGTCTGAGCATCCGATAAAGTCTTACTCGCATAGTGTATAGGCTGAAAATATTTGTTCTTTTGCTGGCCCAAGACTGCTCCTACCACAAAGTCACTTGCATCTCACATGATTTAAAATGGTAAGTCCTAGTCAGGGGCTACGAGAATTAGAGCTTCGGTTAATTTCTTCTTAAGATATTCAAACGAGTGCATACATTCTTTTGAAAACACAAAGGGAGATTCTTTTTCAAGGAGATGGGTCATAGGCCGAGCTATTTTAGATAAGTCTCGAATAAATCTCCGATAAAAGTCGGCATGCCCTAAGAAACTCCTAATTCCTTTTATCATGGTAGGAGGAGGTAATTTAGCGATAACATCGACTTTAGCACGATCAACCTCGATACTACACTTAGATATTTTTATGGCCGAGGACAATACCTTCTTTAACCATAAAGTGGCACTTCTCCTAATTTAAGACAAGATTAGTGTCTTTGCACCTTTTAAGGATCATGTCTAAATGGGAGGGGCAAGAAGAGAATGAATCCCCAAAGACCAAAAAATCATCCATGAAGACTTCCATAGTTTTCTCAATCATATCATGAAAAATTGCCACCATACACCTTTGAAACGTCCCCGGGGCACTGCAAAGACCGAAGGGCATCCTACGGTAAGCAAAAGTCCTATAAGGGCAGGTGAAGGTGGTTTTTCCTGGTCTTGGGGATCGATAGGAATTTGGAAGTATCTAGAAAATCCATC
Organism: Tanacetum coccineum; assembly: GCA_026074375.1. NCBI lineage: Eukaryota > Viridiplantae > Streptophyta > Magnoliopsida > Asterales > Asteraceae > Tanacetum > Tanacetum coccineum. Next base: position 3,633 of record BQNB010098005.1, on the reverse strand, counting down.
AAGAAAACAATAGAATTCATTCCCAGCTAAACGTTCAAGCATTTGGTCCATGAAGAGAAGAGGAAAGTGGTCTTTACGGGTGGCGTCATTTAACTTTTGATAGTCAATACAAACATGCCAACCCATGACCAATCTAGTCGGAATCAACTCATTATTATCATTTGTAACCACTGTCATACCACCCTTTTTGGGTACGACATGGACAGGACTAACCCAAGGACTATCCGAGATAGGGTAAATCAATCCAACATCAAGAAGTTTGATAACTTTTGCTTTAATAACTTCATGAATGTTAGGATTTACCCTTCTTTGGTGTTGGACAACATGTTTAAAGTCATCTTTCATTAATATCTTATGGGTGCAAAAATTAGGATCAATGCATTCCAAGCAATTGCTCATTTGTGTGACTTTAAAACCTTGAGAAGCTGATCCTTTTCCTCCATTTTCAAGTCTTTAGTGATAATAACGGGTAACTTGGAAGTTCCCTCTAAAAATGCATACTCAAGGTGGGGAGCAAAGTCCTTGAGCTCTAAACGAGGAGGATCTTTAATTGAAGATTTAGTTAATTTAGTTTCATTACTCTTAAGCTCTTTAGGAGGAGGGAGATCATTAGTTGGATCATCATTTAATAATTCTTCTAGAAAAAGAATATTTCCCTCTGAATCATAGATGCCATTATCAATACCCAGTGGTATCGAGTCATCTAGAGAAAGAAAGGCGTCAGACTTTTCCAAGAGAAAATCACTATCCCTGACGGGAGTGAGAGAAGAGGAGAGAGACGCGACCATAGGATCAGAAGAAGGAGTGGGACTGCCACTCAAAGGATGAATTGATTTTTGAACATTTAGCACTTTATGAAAATGATCCTCGCATGTATTGTCAATGATATCAATCTGAATGATTGACTCATCTATATTCTTATGAGGATATTTCAAAGTGCTCTCAACATTGAAGATCAATTTTTCATCACCAACTCTAAGAGTCAACTCTTCTCCGTGTACATCGATTAGAGCACGGGCCGTCCTCAAGAATTGTCTCCTTAAGATAAGGGGAACACGAGGATCGACATCATAGTCAATGACAATGAATTCAGCAGGAAACGTGAACTTACCCACTTGCACGAAGACATCCTCAGCTATACTAGCTGGGTAAGCAACTGACCGGTTAGCTAACTCTAAGGTCATACGAGTGGGTACAAGTTCAGGTAACATTAACTTTTTCCACATAGATAGAGGCATTTAGTTTATGCTGGCACCTAGATCGGCTAGGGCCATACATTCCTCAAGCTCACTAAAATCACAAGGGATGATAAATTTCCTAGGGTCTCTAAGTTTTTCGGGTAACTTTTTAAGGAGGGCCGCTGAGCAATTCTCATTTAAAGGAGTATTTGCCAATTCTAGAAATTTCTCCTTATTAGTAAGGAGATCTTTCAACATTTTAGCATACTTAGGCATCTGAGCTAAAGCTTCAGCAAAACTGATATTGAAATGAAGTTTCTTAAACATTTGTAAGAACTTGTGAATTTGTATATCAGATTTATCTTGAAGCTTCTCCTTATTCAACCTCAAAGGATAAGGAATTGGAGGTTGATGAGGATTTCGCTTAGGAATCACATAAGATATAGAAGCGGGAGACGGTTAGACTACCAGAGGTGGGACACATGCGGTACTTTCTAAACTTGTAATGTGCACATGGTCCGTGGTCGGCTTTGGGTCTTGTTCCACCTCCTTAGAAGAAAAAAAAAGGAAGAGATGGTGGAACTGAGGGTCCAGCTAAAGTAGTACCACTCTGTGTGGTAATTACTTTAATATCTTCCCAAGGGTTAGGAATGGTGTTGCTAGGAAGCGCACCCTGAGGTCTTTCATTAAAAGCTTTTTCCATTTTTGTCATTTGATTAGCTAATAATTGAAACTTAGCAACAGAAGCAATCATATGTTGTCTCAATAACTCATCCGTAGATGAGAAATTGGACTGAGCTTGATTTGGATCAAAATTTTGACCTTGGGTTTGATTAAAGTTTTTATTTTGATTATAATTATTTCCTTGGTTAAAATTTTGCCCTTGATTGTTCTGATTAAACCCTTGATTTTGATAATCTTGATTAAATCAATTTTGATTATGATTCTGGTTATGTTTGTTTTGTGATAATATTCATTTTGATATATACTTTGATCCATTTAATCCTTGTTTCTTAAAGTTTTAATTATTCTGATTAAATTATTCCGCTAGATAAAAAACCAGGTGGCCTAAGATAATTGTTGGAATGATAGCTTAAGAGATTACGGTTTCATCGAGGTTGATAAGAGTTACCTCCCATATTGAAATTTCCCGTAGCAAGATATACGTCCCCTTGAGTGAAGCCACCGGTGGCTTAACACTTGGAATAATGATGTGGACTACCACAAGTCTCTCAACTTTGATTAACAACATTAACTTGCTGATCGGATTGGCTCATTCTTAGAAAATTTTTGTTTATTTCGTCAATTTGCTGAGTAAGAACTGCTATCTCAGGAGATGAAGAAGTGATTGATCTAGATAACTCGCCCCTTTGAGCTGAGGTATGCCAGTCATTGTGGTGAGCGGTCATATTTTGGATTAAATCATAACACTCTTCATGTCGCATTTTCAGAAAGTGCCTCCAGCAACATCATGATTGTATCCTGGTGTCCTCAAAGTTTACCGTTATAGAATAATATCAATTTTTGAATGACGGTAAACATGTTATGATTAGACAACCGGTCAACGATAACTTGTAACGTTCTCCAAGCGTACGAATAAAGATTCGTCAGGAAAGCTTTTGGAAGTTACTAATACATTTCTTCAATTTTGTTAACCCATAAAGGAGGGAAAATATAAGATAGAAACCATGGTACCATCTCCTCCTAGCGTATGGGATAGAAATCTTGGTATAAACAACAAACCAAGCGTGGCATGAGCTCAAAAATAAAAAGTGACATAAGCGCATGACGTCATCGGTGACCCCGTTTTGCTTCATACTCTGGGTGATAGTCAAGAACTTATCGAGATGCTTATTCGCATCATCACCTGGTAATCTGTGAAACTGAAAACTATTTTGGACTTGTTGAATCATATGATTCTTAAGTCTAAATTCAGTAGCCTGAATGTTCACGGGAGCGATCGGTCCGCCCTGGCCATTCATAGTCGGCTGACACAGCTCCTCCATCGTTCGAAGATCGGGAGCCGGATTTTGAGGAATAGGTCCCGGTGGACCATGATTTTGAGGAATAGGACCCACAGGAGGCGGTCCTTGAACGTTATTAGGATTCATATTAATTTCTTTAAAATCGAATAGGAGTGACGGTTCACCAAGATTTCTTCGACGATGACGAATAACGCTCTCGGGATTAGATAAAGGAGAAACGAGATTGTTTGAACTAGATCGAGTGCTCATGCACTAAAGATAGAAAATATTTTTGGATTTTTAATATTTATATAAGAGAAAATAAAATAGAAATGGAAAATATTTTTGTATTTTTATAAAGATAGAAAAATAGAAAATATTTTTGGATTTTTTTTTTATTTTTTTATTTTTATAAGGACGAAAATAAACTTTTAAAAGAAATGATTTTCAAGGCACTAACTCGAAACACCACGTGAAAATCGTACAACTTT
>BQNB010098004.1:0-25255 GCA_026074375.1 Tanacetum coccineum | reverse complement strand
ACAGAACACAGAAACAAGTATATTTTTACAATTTTTCACTGTGTTTTAGGTTTAATTGGGCTATTTTAAGCATAAATGGATATGTGTATTTTACACTTATCATCTTTGTTAAGCGAGAGATTTTCTCCTTTAATTCACGAATCGTATTGCCTCGACTCTGAATCTGTTCATTTAGTTTCCCAATCACAAATAATGAATCAAATGAAGGAGCATCCGAAGATGTCACTGGTTTTTTGTTTCCAAAACGTTCTTTGAGATTTTGATACTTTAACTGTAAGTTGAAGTGTTCAACTTCAAGTTTGGAGAAATGTTTTATCATTGAGTCATGATCATCATTTTGAATCTTGTTTCAAAGTCGTTACAGTTTCTTCAATTATCTTATTGTTTTCCATAGTTGACTTAAGTTGTAACTTGAAAGAATGAAGTTCCTTTTTAAGATTTTCTTCCGTTTTATTACTATTTTGAATAAGCATACGCATTTGATCATTCATTCGCCATTCACGTTCAGTCAGTTCAAACTTAGCACATTGCTCATAAATGGCAACCTGTTCCTTGTAGATCTTAAGTTTAGTGGCTATTGGGTCATGAGGAACGAACACACCATTAACAGGCGATACACATACACTATTTAGAGCGGAAGATGCACAACTTGGTACACCAGAAATGTCATTGACCAGCAAATTACAGACACTATGATCAATAGCACTTTATAGAATATGTACACTAGATAAGATTGATGCATTGGATGGACCAGCTTGTGGATTTGCTGTCCCGACTGAGGACAAATTGGCCATGAATATTGACTGAGCAGTCGGTTCATCATCAACATCTGAATCAAAAGCGTCACATTCATCTGCCTGGAAGATGTTATCCTCATTCAGAGCTAAGTCTTGGACTGGTTGATTATCCACATCTGCATCAAAGGTGTTGCCCTGTTCACCAGCCAGAAAGAGTAGTTCCTCTTCATCCAAAACTGCACCATTCTCTTGGGCTTGCATCAGCAGCATCTTGTCCTTGAAATAATCAGAATTCTGTGGACGCTTTGGCTGAGTACAATTCCTTGCAATATGTCCAACTTCATTATAATTATAACACTTGATCGGTTTCCCTTGACCTGCATTGGCATTCCCAGCTCTATTCTGTGCACCCCCATTTCCTGCTGTACCATTTCCCTAAGCAAAATACCTCTGATTCTGATTCTGTCGCCCTTGAACATTCTGAACTACAACCCGACCATCTTGAATAGTTGCTTGATTTCGGGTGTTAGATGAGGTTCAAAGTTGATTGTTGGTCTGAGGAAGCGTTGCTCTGAAGGATTGGGCAAGGAGCACCATTTGTTTGGTTAGGTTGTCAAGTATTTCATCAGTTTGAGTGTAGCCGGAGTCAATTTGTGATGTTTGAGGGAATTATGGATATTGTGGTGATTGAGGGTTTGTTGATGAAGAGGGATTTTGATGAGACTGGACATGTGATGATTGGGCATGAGATTGGACCGTTGACACAAATGCAAGTTGATCATTCGTAGCAGGAGTGATTCTCTTAATAATCAGTTGATCTTGTGCAGCATGCTTCTCATGTTGTTTTAAGTATGCATACAACTGTTCGTGATTTGTCTCTTTCAGACCTTTGTTGAGTTTAACGGCTGTCACGAACCTATCCCATTCAGGTGACATATTGTTCACGAACTTGGAGTTCAGTTGAATGTTAGGCATTGTCATTCTGATATTCCTCATGTCGTTGACCAGCTTGTGAAAGCGAACATAGTACTCATTGATATTTTCACCTGGAAGCATCTTGAACCTCTCAAACTCATCGTACAACTGAGATTCTCTATCTTCTTTTGTGAGTTCAGAACCAGCCAGAAGCATTTTGACGTTGTCCCAAATTGCTTTTGCTTCAATGTTGTGATTGATGAGCTTGTAGATATCTTTGGGAAGTCCTTGAAGCACAATATTGGTGGCACGGACATCTGCATCGTATCGTTTCTTCTCCGTGTCACTGAGATCCTCATATGTACGAGGCCTTTCTGGTCCAAGAAGGACACCTCCCTCAGGGGTAGTTCCGAGTGCATCCCTTGTGGTTCCAAGCTCAAATGGTCCTTGATCAATCGACTGAAGAATTTGCAATCCATTTTCCTTTCCCCTACAGTACAATCGGATTCGTTGTGACCATGATTCGTAATCAGTCCTATCGAGCATAGGAGGGCGGGTATCGGAACCGGCCGCTTGAATATCATCTGAATTACTGGACATGGTTGATTACTTGTATTATGATAAACTTTGGATCGGTACAATGATTAGTGATTGTATGTTAAAAGTGATGATTGTTTGTTTGATTAGGTGATATGTTGTTTGATTGTGATTTGGTTTGGTTGAAATAAGTTAACGTAATGAAGATAATGAAACTTAGGCAAAACGCAGTGAAGAAGCCTAGACAAAACGCAGTGAAGAATGAAATTTTGCCAGAGTAACTGTTTATCAAAACGCAATATGGTCTTCAAGCAAAACGCAATGGAGGTCTTGAGCAAAACGCAGTGATGTTGAAGCAAAACGCAATGATGAATGAAATTTTGCCAGAGTAACTTCTTATCAAAACGCAATATGGTCTTCAAGCAAAACGCAATGGAGGTCTTGAGCAAAACGCAGTGATGTTGAAGCAAAACGCAGTGATAGCTTGAAGCAAAACGCAATGAGGTCTTGAAGCAAAACGCAGTGAGGTCTTGAAGCAAAACGCAGTGAGGTCTTGAAGCAAAACGCAATGAGGTCTTGAAGCAAAACGCAGTGAGGTCTTCAAGTAGGCAAAACGCAACCTTCAATAACCAAAACGCAGTGACCAAAATGCAACCCCAAATACGACAAAACGCAGTACTGTTGTACGATACAAAACGACAAAACGCAGTGTACTATTTGAGGCAAAACGCAACCAAGAATGTCTCAGAGAGGCAAAACGCAGTGAAGAGAAATACGAACTTTTTCACCTAAAAACACCTAAAAATCACCCTTTTGAACGTTTTTGCTTGGTTTCTTTTGTACAACTTGATCCTAGAAGGTTATAACAACTATAAAAACACTAACTTTAACATCACAAACGTGAGAATCAAAGAGTGTCAAGAAAAAGACCATAAACCTTCAAGAACCAAACTTTTGATCTAAACTAACCAAGAAAACGCACACACAATCTATCTAATCATCCCATGGGCTCTGATACCAATTGTAGTATATTGGATATCACAATACAAGCTTAGGAATGATGGGTTGGCCAAATTTCTAAAGAGAGAAAGTGACTAGTCTAGTAAGAGAAAACACCTTCAAGTGTGTGTATTATCAAATGAACAACCAACCCCTTCCCATGGCTGGAAAGGGGTATTTATACAAGTGTTTTGGTGCCCCTAAATGGGCCATGGAGTGGGCTAACAAGTGGGTAAAGACCCGGCCCAACACCATAAGTCGTATGGTAACGAAAAGATTAAAACTAAGACTACTAGCTAACCTATGCTAGATATAACACGAGGTGACCGAGTCTTTTACATGGATTTTCATAATCCTAACATTAATACTTTAGACAGTTTAGGCAAGTTTGATGGCAAAAGTAATGAAGGTTTCTTTGTTGGATATTCTTTAAGTAGTAAAGCTTTTAGGGTATACAACACTAGAACCAGAAGGGTGGAAGAAAACTTGCATATTGGGTTTTTAGAGAATAAGCCTATGATAGAAAAGAATGTCCAAAGTGGCTGTTTGACATTGATTCTCTAACCCAATCTATGAATTATGTACCAGTTGCTACAGGTACAATCATTAATGAATCTGCAGGTACACAAGAAGAACTTAATACACATTACCTTTTATTATTACTTGGTGAGATTTATGCCTAATATTCCGTTTCCATCATATTACTCAAAAATTCACCAATATATTGAGTGTGCCGGTAGTATTGTAGACTTTAGAACTTGGCATGTACATCATTTCGAGACCTAATTGATTAGCAGGAATAGATAGTTCAAGAAGGAAACACTTAGGAAATCACCCAAATAGCCTATATGTGTGTATTTATCAACTTGTCACACTAACTTGTCGACCTCCCGTAATAAACCCTTTTGTTGCACTCATTATTAGTGCAAGATACCCCTAGATCACCCTTGTTAAACCAATCTATGTTCTCACCCAATGTTATATGTATCGTTACACCATTTCGCCTTAACCTATCCTGTATTCTATAGTTATCTTAGTGTTGAAATTTTTGGGTACTTAAGTCCATGTTTCGGGGGAATGGGAACGAAAATTTTATGCATTCGTGGAAACCAATCAGTTATGATCTATAAAGACCCTCCCCTGTATTACTACTTTTGACATTGTTCATCTCAAGTGGAGGAATGTGCATATAATATCAAATGTTGCAGGGGTAATAATAAAAAGATATAAACTCCTGTAGTATTTGCATGTTTTAAAAGAATGTAAATGAAGAAAAGATGGTGCAACAAAAAGCTACCCATGTGCTAAAGAAAATAAAGATGGTGCAAAAGTCATAAGAAATGGAGCTAGTAGCCCATTATTGCACCATGACATCTCTAAAATTATGAAGAATGGAGCTAGTAGCCCATTATTACATCAGGTCATACCAATACTTATGAAGAATGGAGCTAGTAGCCCAATATTAAAGATCAGATTTTCGGACTTAGACTCTTGGACCTATCGATGGACAGTAGCTAGTTATGACAACCTTAAACTACTTTAGACTATTTGTTTTATATTTTTATATTAACAACCATTAAATGTGTATCCCATGTATATCCTAACCCTTTATCACCATTTAAAACCATATTACCTTTGTTGCCTTCAAGAATTATTTAGACCCAAACTCTAACTGGTGCAGATTTGTGTACTTTCCAAGCTTATGATAGAATACATGCTATGACTGTGCAATTGAGCGTTCACCCCAAAAATGAAACACTTAGACTAGTGGAGAGCTGAGTGACTTTTTATCCCTTTTTTGTGAGGTGTTCGGCTTTGATGTTTTCTAGCGTAAGAGTTTTATAGATTCATTTCTTGAAGTTATTCTCAAGAATTTTTTTTATGAAATGTTCTAACAGGTTCTACTTGAGGGCAAGCAGAAGTCAAGTGGGGGATATTTGATAACATCAAATATTTAATACTTTTTAGTGGCAAAATACCCCCATATTACCTGCAAATGTTTCACTAATTCTCAAAAACAAGATATTTTCTATCATTTTGTAGTTTTCAGGTAAAATGCAGGAAAGTGACAAAAAACAAGGGAAAAAGGACTCAAAGTGTAAATATTTGAAGAATGTTATGGCGCAACACCAAATATGGTTATGCCATAACATATATTAAGAAAGTACGAGGATCAAGGATAACTTTACGGCATAACACCATATCTAGTTACACTGTAAACATGAATTTGGAAGTAAATCTTACCATAGATATAGTTACGACTTAACACCTTATATGGTTACGTCATAACCATGAAGATCCACAAATATGGAAGGAAGATCATGTACTTTTGGACATTATTTGAAGGTTACGGCGTAACACCGTATCTGGTTACGCCATAACAATGACTTAATTATGGAATGTCGTGTACAAGGGTTACGGCATAATACTATTATCAGTTACGCCGTAACAGGTTCGATACCTATAAATAGAGGCCTCATTCAAGTTATTACGACATCACTTCCTCCACATTCAATTGGAGAGGCGACAAAGGCTTCCAACCTTCAAAGAATTCCACCTAGAGTCCAAGGGAGATCACACTTTACTTACTTTTTGTATTTAATCGTTCAAATACGAATGCTGTAAGAATTATGAGCATTCAATCTATGATTACTTTTATTTCTTGCTGTGTCTCCGTTACCATGAGCGGCTAAGCACTTAAAGTGCTGGCCTAGTTAAGTAATTACTGTTGTTATGATTGTTTCCTGTTAAATTATGGTTTCGTTAGATATTCCTTGACTATCGTGTAACCCTGGGTTTTGGTAGTACGGGTGATTTGGACCTAGCTTGCCCCATTATTAAATTAACATATCTATATGGGATCCATCGGGTACTAGGGAGGATCACTAACTCCTTACCTAGTGTAGGAACTAACCGGTCTCCGCACTTATCACTCAATATACTTAAAAAACACAAGAACTCTTTCAGAGGGGGATAATAATCTGCATAGGTTATTAGATAAGTTTTGGGAATAGTTGGGATTAATCACTGCAACCTGGATAACCCACCTCCCAGACGATTTGGGACTGATTCAGAATCATGGGAAGTATAGGATAGACTGCATATGCATATTCAAGTCTATCGACCTTAGAAACCGCTAATGAAACCACAGTTTAACATTGCACAGGAAAATGTTTTCATAACAGTAGTAGTAACTAGGTTAGCACGTTTTCTCTCTTGATTTCTCTAACTTTTTTAATTTCCAGTATTTAATTTTATTGTTATTTTTAATTCCTTTCAATTCAAATCAAAAACCATTTTCTAAACGTGACATTTCAAATTAAAACTAATTACAACTTAGCTCTTGGGACGACCTCGGATTTACCATTCTGTACTACCCACAATCGGGTTCTCTGCCCGTTAGTGCGTTGTCAGGTAGATCGAGTTTTATAAATTTAAAACTTGGTAAAAATATATTTCAAAATAAAATACGCATCAATAATCATGTAAATGATCGGAGACCGAGTGTTGGAGGATTGAAAAAAGCATGGTGGTCTTCATGATTATAAGGAATCCTGCAAGCAAAAACAGGCACCACAAAACACAACATGGAGATATGCACTCCCCCACACTTATTTATTACTACTAAACTATTATATTAATATTACTACTAATAGGATAAACACGACTTGTCTTCCGAGAAGCGCTTGTTTATTAACGAGTCACTTGCTTGACTCACCCCGTATTCCATAGTCCATGGGGTGAAAACTAACGGAAGATTTGGTCTTTGAAGAAATTTTACTAAAAATATGACGTTTATCGATCTTGAAATTATCATTAAGCAGACGTGAAAATTTTCTCGTAAAAGAGTGAATTCCATTGATAATGAATATCTCGGGATCGAAAACTTTGTCTTCATTTCCGGAAGGCAATGATAGTAAAGTTTCAATCTCAGAAGGATCTGTAAGGAAAAGAAGATCACTGACGAATAAAATAGGAGAAAAATAAGTCAATGCGAGAATAGGAGATTTCTTAGAGTGAACTCTATTGATAAAAAGTATCCCGGGATCAAAGATTTTGTCCTTATTTCTGAAAGGAAATGATACTTGAGGATCGATCTCAAAAAATTCCTTAGAAAAATAGAGTCACAATTGGATAAGAGAAGACGTAAATCATTAAGCTCGTGAATTGTAAGCTCCTTAGTTGACGTTTTAGGTTTTAATTCATTATCTTCCTTTATTTTAGTGAGGTTGACACTTTTACTAGATATATTTTCTCGCAAAAGTCTAGTCAACTCTCCTGGATCGGCTTCAATATCGAAATAAAAATGATCATACTCCGGTGGAGATATGATGTGAGCGAGTTCATCGGCGAACTCCTCATGATGGAAACCACTCCTTTCGGCAATAGGAGGTGGATCAATCGAAGGATCATAATAAAGCAAGTCTTCAAATCCTTTGAGATCGACATCAAAGTAAAATAATTTGTGGAAAACTAGAAGGGGGGTTGAATAGTTTACCGCTTTTTAATTTAATGTAATGTTTGTTTATAAAAACTTAGATTCGACTCTATGTGAATTCAATATGTGAACAATATGAATAATACGACTATATAAATAAGTGATAGCAAGATATAAAATAAATATGCAAGATAAGAGATGAAAGTTAGAAAGATCAAACCACAACACAAAGATTTATAGTGGTTCGGTACCGAAGCACCTCTTCGCCCTACTTCACTCCCCGAGCACCAAACTCGAGAGTTTTCTTCACTATATCAACAAGCTCCTTTTAGGCGGATAAAATCGTACACAGCTAAGCTTACACCGATTTTTGACACTAAGCCAAATGTCGAGTTCTAATCCTAGCTAGAACCAATCTACCACACCTTTTGTATTTTGAGGACTAAAATACTAACCACACTATCACGACTTCACTTCTCCAAGTTACTAACACGGTTATACCAATCTAACACTACTTACTATGATCACCATGATCTAACTACAATACACACCTTCACAATATATACAAATGATTTACAAGATATAATACAATTGCAACAAGGTTGCAAGGACACACACTAAGCTATAATACTTCTTCACTTGATGGTAGGAAGTATTCTTCTCTTGCACTTGAGGATATAAGCTTGGATCACTTGGAAACAAAGGCTTATGATTTAATGATCAAAGGAAAGAAAGAAATGTATAAACTGATTTAAAACAGAAAGAATGTGTGTGCAAGAGGTGAGAATATCAATAGGGAACAGTCCAGTATTTATAGGCAAAGCTGGGAGCTTTTTGTCTGGCCGGCCCCCTTAGCTCATGTGTCGGCCCCCTTATCACTAAGGGGGCAGCCCTTATATTTAAGGGGGCCGCCCAGGCAAAGACGCTTCCTTTTTTGTCTTTTTCAGGGGAGGTGTTTTCTGGAATATTTCTAACCGTTTTTAGGTAAAAAATTTGAATTCAAAATATTTATTTTGAATAAAACATTTCTTTTAAATGTAAAAAAAGTTTTGTAAATATAAAAATGTTTGTAAGATTTTATAAAAAAATGTGATGTTGAATAAAAATTCCTTTGATCATAAAATGCATTAAGCATTTATTTATTCAAACCTTTAAGTGATTAAATTTTCAAAATGAAAATTTACTCTTGTTTACGTTTAATTTTACATTGAACGTTTTTACATTTTGTGATTATCAAAACGTAGAGGTCGAAAAATATTAATAACATTTTAGGCATTATTTCTATCATCAATCTCTCCCTTTTTAAAGATTACAAAATCTAAACTCATTAAATGTAAAATTATTTTTAAACAAGTATTTAGTGAGTTTTATTTCCATTTCTCTCCCTTTTTGTAAAATCAAAAAGGATTTGTCGATGAATATGCGTAAAATCAATGGAATAAACACTCTCATTTGATGTGTGCTCCCCCTCGTTCGAGGGCACTAAGGAATTGAGCTAGGAAAACTTTGCTACAAAAACAAATTAGAAGAACAAGACAACGATTTCTAACATATACCAAAGGACAAAGGAAAAATAATTAAACATATCAATAATGTTTGACAAGTGTTAAGTTATTTGTGTAAACCAACCATCACAAATATATATTAAGAAAATATAAGATATTAAACTATAAAGAGAAATCAAACAAAATGTCATTTATTGAATCATAGAAATTGTGTTTAAAACATAATCATACATCATGCATCCATCAAATCTAGATATTATGCTTGAAGCATAATAATACATTCTACATAAATAGAAACTACAAAGGTCCTAATTTGCCTAGATTGTTATAGGAAACCATTGGACTTGCTTGCAAAAGGAGTGGGTTGGACATTTATTTGAAAGCGAGAAAAGGTAAGCATGTAACATGCTTAGTTGGCTGTTGGTAGAGAATTTGGAGCGGAGGTGGTTGTTGGAGGGTAGTCTCGTTGGACTTGAAGTGGTGGTTGTGGACGAGTAAGAAGAAATTCAGTCCAATTAAGATCTTCACTCAAGGTTAGAAAGTTTTTTTGGTTAAAGATGCAACAAGGACAATAGCCAACATGTTGTTCAACATGATTTAAGTTGAGGGTGTGAGGCAAGTTTAGAGAATAGGATGACGAGGGAGTGTTACATTGGGAAAGGTGCATGGCTAAAAGGCATGATAAGTCTTGGAATTGATTAATGTCATTAATGATCATTTCTCTACATGGAGATGGAGGTAGTGGAGGTTGAGTTTGGTTGTCACCTTGAGGTGAGGGTGGAGTTTGAGCATGAAGCACACTAGCAACATGTGGATTGATGAGTAAGTGAGGAAATGAGGGTTGTGTAAGTTGAGTTTGATTGGCACTTTGTGGTGGAATGAGAGCTTGTCCAACATTAGTGTCACAAGAATCAGTACGTTATTTGTTAATCCTAGGTCACCTGCTAGTCCAACTTGTTCACATATCCCAAAGGTAAAGATAGGGCATTAATTGTGATCCTATTGATCTAGATATATAAATCACTATATGGAGAGCCATCCCGGCATCTAGCTAACTTGGTCGGTATCACTAGATCCAGTTTAATGATAGGTCACATACAAAATCTTGTAAACGAGTATGAATTGATAAACATAAACAAGCAATCAATGATAAATTAAGCATTCGATATAAACAAACCAAACATTCAAATCTTCATAATCATGGCTAATACCCAAGGGTATTAGCCCTTAATCATCATAATCAATACAAGAGTAATAATTCAACCAAGGTAAACTAACCGAGTTAAACAAATGATACAAAAAATTGAACGATTACTAAAGTATAGGAGATTACAAGGTATTTCCTACAGAATTAATAGCTTTACTTGACCTCTTCTTCTCTTCTTGTCTTCAGAAAATCGACTTTTATGGTTAAGGTATCGAAAATATGATCAAGCACACCTAAAACTCATTTTTAGGTCTACTATTTATAGTGTCTGGAATTTGTTCGATACGGCGTATCAAGAAAGTTCAATACAGCGTATCAAGTGTTTCTTGGAGTAGGGACCACGTTCGTATCTTCCAGAATATTTTATTACTATATTGTGAATACGGCTTATAGATGTCTCCTGGATATGACGTATTGGACTTTGTTTCTTCGTGGTTTCTTGTAAAGTGCAGGCACAGATATGCCGTATCTTCCTTGATGGATACGGCTTATTGGATGTCAGAACAGTATTCTTCAAATGTCTTTGTTTAAGCTCCAGAATGCGTGCCTTTTTGCTAATCTTCACAAAGTACTCCATAATTACTGCAAATCTCAAATATAAACGATTAAGTACTAATTCTTGCAATAATTATACTAAATGGTTTATTTACATGGGATAAATGATGCTATAAAAGTGACGTTATTTGATGTCATCAAATATCCCCCCACTTGAATCCTACTTGTCCTCAAGTAGCCTTTAGAAATTTTTGAAAATGTACCCCTAAGGATTTTTCCGTTAAGCATTTATTTGATTAATTACTAGTACACAACCAAACACCTCACGAAATAGGAAATTGGAAACACTCAAATCACTCGACTAATCTATGTGGTAACATGTAACTAATTTACTCAATTACTCGATCATGAAGAGTATTCTATCATAGGCTTGGCAAGGATATACATCTCCACCACTAAAGCTAAGGAGTAACAAGCTTATAAAGGTAAATTGGGTTTATTTATAAGGCTTAAAGGGCTTGATCACTCTTTCTAATCTCTACCGATACCAATATTCCAGAAAAGGTGACAAAGACCATACATACACACCCATAACAATGGGATAGACACATATGACTGCATTCACACCTTAACTCGAATAAGCTAAAGAGTAGGACTAGTAGTGATATAGGGTATGGATCTTCTAATCCTTTTTCCAAAAGTAATAAACCAACAAGGCGGACAAAACTACACATACATGGCCGTAACGATAGAATAGACACATGTGATTGCTCGCATCCTCATTCTAGTAAGACCTAAGGATAGAGATTAGGAAAAGAAAATAATTGTTGTTAAATAAAAATCACAAAACAAATACACTAAGTCCAAAACAAATAAGGTACAAGTTGCTAGATACTTTCCCGACCGTTACCATGATAAAGACTCATAAATATATACAAACGTCTTGATCATAGATCAACAAACTAAGTTGGCGTTCCCGTAACGGTCAACTTCCCAATCATCCATACTATACATACTTTTACAAAGACAAGTGGTGATATCTACCACTTTATACAAAACTTTACATCGTTGATTTATAACCATCTATCAACAAATAATTGATCCTTCAAATAATACCATCGATTTAAGTTTAACGAACCGACTATCTTCATAATCTCCTCTTTTTTGTTGCAATTTTCTAATTTTTTTATATTTTTCGCCTTTTTAACAATACTAAACTAGAATCTCAGTGTAATTTCACCATCTTCACGATCATAATAGCTCTGGATAATATATTCCATAATTCTTCATTCTTCAGACGTACCAATAATTATGATGGTAGTAAAAATACATGAGTTTAACTACTTTTACATTCCCAGTTGCAATGTGCAATTTCCAAACCATACCTGAGATAGAAAATGACACAAGATACATGAAATACATACTTTACACTTAAAGCAACTAGCAACTGATAAATGGACTTAATCTAACGGGTAGGCTAAGGTGTAAAGGTGTAACGAAACAAATAGTTGGTGTTATCCTAAAGGATTGGCTCAACTGGTTTTTCTAGGGGTATCTTACTCTTAAAATGAGAGTAAACAAAGGGTTAATACGGGGGTTAACTAACCAGTGTAGTTAGTTAATAACATAACATATAAAGGCTTTTTGGGTGTAATCCTAGAAATTTACCAGTTTAACCAAGTTACTCCATCTAAATCCATAGTACTCATTATTGTGGTCTCGAATAGATATACCAAGCAAGTTCTAAAGTCTACAGCATCACCGGCACACTCATATATTTGTAGAATTTAGGTAAACATTTGAAAACGGATAAGGCTGAATCCTCATAATATCTAACAAGGGTTATGTGTGCAGGTTATTGGTATTAGGCCAACTATATATATAAATATAAATACTTAATAATATAAATACTTATATAAATATATAATAGGAAGGAAAATAATCAATGAAATCCGAGAGCAGTATAGGAGAGTGTTCCCGGGTCGTTTATCCCCAACGAGGCTGGACTTGAAATCGGTACAGTCAGAAAATTGGAATTTGAATGAGAACAATGATTTGAGAGTTTAGAAAGCTAAATTAATCACTAATATGCAAAAACGATTGAGAAAAACCTAAAAATTATGAAATTAAACTGAAAAACGAGAGCAGGAATCCCGAACAAGGGGTCAAAAGCCTAAAATCTTAAAAATTAACCCTACAAAGATTTTTTTACTTTAAAAATGAAGAATAAAAAAGACTAGACTAAAAACCGAGCTAAAACGAGCTCAAAAATGGAAAAACAAAAACGGGGTCGAATCCCGTTCTTTAAAAGATGAAATTTTGCAAAAATGACCTTACGAATGTAAAAATAATTTTCCTAGATGCAAAATGATAAAATAAAATTTTGGAAAAAAGATTTATATTTTTTTGACTTTTTATGAATTTTTAAGTTTTTAATGAAAATTAAATCTAAAAAATACTAGACATTAGAGAAAAATTATGAAAAAATTAGGAAAAATACCTCACACCACCCTGGTCCTAGGAAAAATAAGCCCAGCTCTACAGCTTATCAAATAAGCTGAAAGAGGCTGTGGGCTTAATGGGCTAAATAGCCCTTATATAATTAATATTGCAAGTATCAACCGGAAAAGACCCAAGGGCAAGTTGGTAGTGGAGTGTGGTGCTGAGGCTTTCAAATGGGTAGAGAGAGGTCTCGGGTTCGAGCCCTAGTGGCTCACCTTTGAGACCTCACTCCCCTTTTTCATTTTTTTTTAATTTTGTTTTTTAAACTAAGATAAGCAACTTTAAAAAAGGAAAAAATTTTAAAACTTGGAAATAAGCTGTGAAATAAGCTTATAAAGCTAACAGTTAGCTTATGAACACAAAAAGGGTTGTTTGGCTTTTTTTGAAGCCAAATAAGCCAAGGCAGCCTTAAATAAGCTCAAACATATTTAAAACAATGCTTATTAAGCATGAATAAGCAGAATTAAACTAAAAACTAAGGCTAAATAAGCTGGAAAAGCTAAAAAACTAAATTAAGCTTAAAAACACTCACTAACTACACATAAGCTTAAATAAGCTCAAATTAAGCTAAAATAAGCTAAACTAAGACTAAACTACACTAATAAGCATTCCTAAACATAAGTAAGCTAAAAAGACAGGAAAATAAGCTGAATAAGCTAAATTACACAAAATGGGTCAAAACAGACAACAAACCAGCCCCTGGGTGGCTTTTTGGGCTTAAAAATAAGCCACTTAAAGTGACTTTGGGGCTTAATGGCTTATGCCATTGAAAAGAGTGGCCAAAAATCTATTTAGAAAAGCTTTTAAAAAGTATTTTGAAATAAGAATAAGCCCTTAAATAAGCTTGTGAAAAGCTGACTTATGCTCAGTGTATGCTGAGTAAATCAGCATATGCTAAGTATAAAGAGCTTTTTCAAGCTTAAAAATAAGTGCTTAATTGGAACTTTACAAGCTTATGGCTTGTATTTTTGAAAACTAGGGCCTAAGAGCTTTTTAAAAATGCTTTTTGAAAGGATTTTGAAAAACAAATAAGCTTTGAAAAAGCTTATTAAAGGGCTGGTTTGTCTGTTTTTACACTTAGCACAAAAAAAGACAGGTTTGACCCATTTTTAAATGGGTCAAAGCAGGCTTAAAACAAAATTCACCAAAGCAAGTAAACACTCAAAATGAGTGTGAAACAAGGCACAAAGGGGCTTTTAAGTAGCTTATGCAAATAAGCTAATCCAACCTGTCCAAAAGTGACAGATTTGGACAGTGAACTCAATAAGGCCTTAAACTTGATTTTAACTTACAAAGACTAAAAATTAAACTAATTTTGATCTTAAAATAGCTAAACAAAGTTGGCTTATTAACCCATTTGGTTTTTAAAACACTTTTTACCCATTTTCACCCTTGACCCAAACACCCCTTTAAATATTGAAAAAGGCTTTTTAAGGCTGCTTTTTGGAGATTTAAGCCAAGGGACTCAAAGACAAATACTTGTACATGAATATTAAGTATAAATAAGCATAAGACAGTAATGAATAAGCATTTAAATAAGCAAAATGAAAACTGACAGTAAATAAGCTATAAAATGACAGATTTTAAGAAAACTTGCAAAATGAGATTCTAAACTACAAGACTTGGTTTTTAAGCATAAAACATCAATAATAAGCATAGTTAAGCTAAAATAGACAGGAATAAGCAAGAAATAAGCACATGAACAGTAAAATAAGCAAAAATTTAAAAAGAGAATGTATCTTATCCCTTACTCAAATAGGGAATAATACAACCCAAATAAGCTCTAAAATCTTACCTAGCTTATAAATAAGCATTCTAGAAACCCATAAGCTCATCCAAAGTTAGCTCATCGTCCAAAAGCTTAAATAACCAAATTTTTATGCAATGTAACAGTGACTTAGGAAACTTTGAAAAAAAAAACTTTTAAATGTAAGGAACAGGTTCTATAAGCTCAAATAAGCTTACATAAGTCACTTGAAAACATAAATAAGCTTAAAATGCATAAAGGAACTTCAAAAAACAAATTTGCATAAAAGAACATAAAACTAAAATTTCATTAATGTTAAAAAGATTACAAAGCTTGAAAGTAAAATGACAGAATCTTAAAGACTTTAAAAACATAAAAACAAAGTAAATTATACTACTACTACTCCTAGATACTTCTTCTTTTGTTTTCATTCTTCTATAAATAAGCTGTCAATGTCCTTTGATTGTGTTTCTTGTGCTTTTGTTGTGAGAGCTTTTCAAAAGCTAATCTCAGCCCTTAATATCAATTTATGCTTCTTTTCATTCAATCTTAGCCATCGAAATGTCTTGAATAATGTAGGATTGCCAACATGGCAAATTGTACATGTGAGTAGGGCTTAGTGGAGGTGAGGGAAAAGTTTTACCCTTTGTGTTGTTTAAGGTTGCAGGGTAAAAATGGGGGAGACAACCCGTGAGGGGTTCTTGGGTTATTTGGGCGGGAAAATTGGTTTGGGAAGTAACAGGGGTAAGTTTGGTGGGTTGGTAACAATGGTCCCTCATCCATATACTTGTTATTGCAAAATTCGTCCTTGTGGTGATATGAGTTTGGGGGTTTGGCAGAATTGCCCCCTCAACTCATATATTCATATTGCAAAGATAGTCCTTGTGGTAATACAACTTTAGGGGCTTGGCAACAATGGCCCCTAAAGTTATATTTCAAGTAAATTGCAATTTTAGCCCTTGTCTTTTTATCCTTATATTACAACTCTGAGGTTTGGCAATTTTAGTCCCTCAAGTTGTATTTTTTAGATTCAGCTTCTCGGAGTTGACTTTGACTTTGACTGCTTGACTTTTTGGCTTCGATTTGGCTTCGTCTTTTCACACTTTTCCATTCCGTGCTCAGTTTTGTCGTTTTTGGCTTTGTTTTTCGTCCTTTTATGTGATATCCGTTTCCTGCACAATACAATTGCAAAACATACAAATACAGTGTATTTTTGGTACGTTTTTGGTCATTTAAGTCTGTTTTTAATGGAAAAAGGTATGTGTAATTAAGCACATACCAGTTATGATTGATGAGGTTTGAAGTTAAAACTGGTAGTTGTAAGCATAATACTGCTAGGCAGAAAATTAGTACTGCTAGGCAAAAGTTAGTACTGCTGAGCCAAAGTTAGTACTACTGGGATATCATTAGAGTTACAACTGCTGAGCAAATTCTTATTATCTGAAGCATTATTTGAGGAGAGGTCAATTGAGAATGAATGAAAGTGATTGAAACATCAAGTAGATATAGATGAAGGGTCAGGATAACCCACTGATCCCCAACACACATCCACATTTACTCAACTCTATCATAAAGAAACCAATCATTGTTCCATCATCATATCAACACAAAAAGACCTACAAACCTAGGAAAGCCATAAGGACCACTGAGATATCTCAGTCTAGTGGACCTATTAACCTTGTTGTAGATGAGATTGTCTATAAGGAGTGAGAAGACAAAATGGAAAGGGCTGCCACTACTGCTTCTAGCTTAGATGCAGAGCAGGACAGTGGTAACATCAATAGGACCCAATCCATGGCAACACTTAATGAGCTAAGTCCTTAGGGAATTGGTTTAGGTAGTGGTCCCAGGTGCCATGTTACCATATTGGGAGGTGCAGATGCTCAAACTAGGATTGAGGCTGCATCTAAACAGTCCAATGATCCACCTCTCTCAAGAGGTTACACACTTGGAAGTGGGGAGGACAATATGAAACTATTGGAATTGATGGAACATTGTACAAAATTGTCAGATTTAGTAAGCAAAAAAAAGAGATGTTGTGAGTTGAAAAATAGAAAGAGAGATGTGTGAATAAAAACAGAAAAGAGTGATTTTGTAAGCAAAAAGAATTAAGAGATATTATGAGCATAAAAACAGAAAGAGAGCTTGTGAGAAGAACTAATTGATGATAGAAGTCCTTTTTGGAAAGAAATTGAAGTTAATGATGGTAACTCAAACTTAATGCTGTTAGCCTTAGGTTAATATTGGTATACATTAATGCTGCTAAGCATAAAGTTTCTACTGCTGGTATACATTAATGCTGCTATGCTTACGTTGATGCTGTTGAGTTACTGCTGCCGAGTTACTTACTACTGTTAGGCATAACATAGTACTGTCAGTTGAAGTTAATGCTGCTAGGCATAATTTAGTGTTGTCAGTTCAAGTTAATGCTGCTGAGGGTGATTTTATAAATACTTTGATTCAGGGTTTCATTCGATTCTTTATTCGATTTCAATCATTCAAACTAAACCCTAACTCAATTTCATCTTTAATCATTAAATCACAAACAACAATGTGTGTCATCCCTACTTTTGTGGACACTCACTACTTGGATTCGTTTATTCTTGGAAAACCCTGTTGAAAGTGATGGGTTTCATGAAATTATTGATTTTCTGAATGCTAACCAAATTCGTTATGCTTTAACTGTCAATCCTACTATCTATACATCTTGCATTGAATAGTTTTAGGCACGCAAGGTAAGACGGTTAATGGAGTACGTCAGTTTAACAGCCTAGTTGATAAGAAGAGAGTGTTCCCATAAGAGACAAGTATTAGAAGTGATGTTCACTTAGAAGATGTAGGTGGTATTGATTGTTTGCCAACTGCTACTATCTTTGAAGAACTGGCAAGAGTGGGGTATGAAAAACCTTCTCAAAAACTTACATTTTATAAAGCTTTCTTTTCTCGACAATGGAAGTTTTTAATTCATAAATTACGCAATCCTTAGTGCTCCACTTAAGACCACTGCATGGAACGATTTCAGTAGCCTATGGCCTTTGCATCATATGCTTCGGCCCACAAACAAAATTTTAAACATGTCCAAGTATATTTTTGATGCTATGGTAAAGCACTTTGAGGGAGGGGTTAAATTTCTGATGTATCCACGATTTGTACAAGTGTTTGTTAATCAACAGCTTGGTGATATGTCACATCACAAGAAGATTTATGTTAACCATTCACATATAAAGAAAATCTTTGCCAATATGAAGAGAGAATGAAAGAACTTTTTCTTGGTGAGTAACCGCCTCCGTTTGGCAAACAATGATGGTTCAAGCTAATCAAGAAGAGGGTGAAGATTCAGACATTCCTATTGATTCTTAACAGACGCCCATTACTACTCAACCATCCATATCTAAACCCCAGAAGAAACAGTCTAGGAGGAAGCAGACTAAGAATACTGAAGTTCCTCACACTAGTGATTCTACTCCTGATGTACCAAATGAGGAACATGTACCTACACATTCCTATGATCCACTGCTCAGTGGTGAGGATAGATTGAAACTCATTGAATTGATGGATATGTATACCAAATTGTCTGAGAGAGTCCTTGACCTGGAACATACTAAGACTACTCAAGCTCAGGAGATCATAAATTTGAAGCTAAGAGTTAAAAAGTTAGAGAAGAAAGCAGGGTTAAGAACTCATAAATTCAAGAGATTGTACAAGGTTGGTGTCACAAGAAGAAGAGTGCATCCTCAAGTGATGAAAGGTTTGGTGTGCTCCAGGCAGGATGCATCCAAACCATGGGAGGAATGTGATCTTGATGCCTGATGTGAGTGACTCTAAAGTGGATGAGATTCAAGAGATGAATGATGACAACCTGATGTTTGATACAGATGTGTTTTGTTAGCCTTAAAATATGGTGACATATCCAGAATTACATTAGTTCATATATAGTTAGACACATAGGGACTAATAATGACTAGTTACGATAGTTATGTGTCACTAGGACTATATATACCCCCTCCATACTTCCATGGAGGGGTGAAGCTCACATTTGTAAGTGTTGTAAGGTTGTTTTGTGTTCTCTAAGGACCACAACTTCCCATTTCTTATCTTTTTCTCTTATATTATGGATACTTTTCTTTTCCATTTTACAAGCTCGGTCTTTTTTGTCATAAGGCGTGAATCATGATAACAATTGAGGCACCAGAGCATAGCGGGGGCAATCCTGTGTTGTTTATTCCTGATTATTGTGGTTAAATAAGCTCAAATTCGTGGGTTGGTTTATTTATTTTTTTGGTTCGAAAAATATACCAAGAAAATCAATATGTGATCTTTGTTTGTAGTTAAAAGTGTTAAAGATTTATACTTTCGAGCTTAGATCTATCCCTTGCATCATTACTATGTGGTTTTAACATCATTTCATAGCTTTCAAGAATGTTTGATAATTTTTTTTCTTGGCTGCGTTTTGACTCACTGAAGGGGTGTTCTTCATTGCGTTTTGATTTGAAGACGTTGCGTTTTGGTTCTCAAGTCGTTGCGTTTTGATTTGAAGACATTGCGTTTTGATTAAAGTACGTTGCATTTTTGATTTGAAGTCCCATTGCGTTTTGATCTCAGTCGTTGCGTTATTGTTATCAAGTCACTGCGATTTGATATTTTATGTGTGTTGCGTTTTGTCTCCACAGGTTGCGTTTTGATAGACCTCATTGCATTTTGGGGGGGGGGGGGACTTTTTTTTTTTAAAAAAAAATACTTAATCTCTGAAGTATTGTTTGAGGGGAGGATAATTAAGATTCAATGAAAGGGAATATATCATTAAGCAGAAGTGGGTGAAGGGTCAGGAAATCCCACTGAACCCTAACACACATCCATAACTATATCACTATCTATTCTTGAACCAATCACAATTTTATCGCAATCTTAACCCAAAAAGACCCACAAACCTAGGAAAGCCAAAAGGAATACTTAGATATCTCAGTCTAGTGGACCTATTCACCTTGTTGTAGATAAGACTGTCTATAAGGAGTGGGAAGACAGAATGGAAAGGGCTGCCACTACTGCTTCTAGCTTAGAAGTAGAGTAGGACAGTGGTAACATCAATAGATCCAATCTATGGCAACACTTAATGAGCCAAGTCCTTAGGGAACTGGTTCAGGTAGTGGTCCTAGGTGCCAAGATACCATATTGGGAGGTGCAGAAGCTCAAAGTAGGTTTGAGGCTGCATCTAAACAGTCCAATGATCCACCTCTCTCAAGAGTTAACACACTTGGAAGCGGAGAGGATATCATGAAACTAATAGAATTAACAGAACATTATACAACACTGTCTGAATTGGTGAGCTTAAAAGAATAAAGAGATATGTGATATAAAAACAGATAGAGTGAATTGGTGAGGAAAAGAAATAAGAGATATAGTGAGCTTAACAACAGAAAGAGAGCTATGTGTTAAAAACAGAAAGAGTGAATTGGTGAGAAAAAGAAATGAGAGATATAGTGAGATTAAAAATAGAAAGAGAGTTTGTGAGAATTAAAATTGATGATGGAAATGCTTTTTGAAAAGAAATTGGGGTTAATACTGGTGTCTTTAAGTTAATGCTGCTCAGCCTAAAAGTTAATGCGGCTAAGATTAATTAATACTGTTAGGCTTAATTTCCTGTTGTCTAACTATCTATACATCTTGCATTGAACAGTTCATTATGCTTTAACTGTCAATCCTACTATCTATACATCTTGCATTGAACAGTTCTGGGAAATAGCAAAGGTAAAGACGGTTAATGGAGAACGTTAGTTACAAGCCCTAGTTGATAAGAAGAAGGTAGTCATCACAGAGACAAGTATTAGAAGTGATCTTAAATTAGAAGATGCAGGTGGTACTGATTGTTTGCCAACTGCTACTATCTTTGAAGAACTAGCGAGGACGAGGTATGAAAAACCTTCTCTAAAACTTACATTCTATAAAGCTTTCTTTTCTCCACAATGGAAGTTTTTGATTCATACCATTACACAATGCCTTAGTGCTAAGACCACTGCATGGAACGAATTCAGTAGCACTATGGCCTCTGCAATCATATGCTTGGCCATAAACCAAAAATTTAACATGTCCAAGTATATTTTTGATGCTATGGTAAAGCACTTAGAGGGAGGGGTTAAATTTCTGATGTATCCATGATTTGTACAAGTGTTTATTAATCAACAGCTTGGTGATATGTCACATCACAAGAAGACTTATGTTAACCCCTCACACACAAAGAAAATCTTTGCCAACATGAAGAGAGAAGGAAAAGATTTTTCTAGGAGAGTAACAACCCTGTTTGCAACAATGATGGTTCAAGCTAATCAAGAAGAGGGTGTAGATTCAGACATTCCTACTGATTCTCAGCAGACACCTATTATTTCTCAACCATCATCATCCAAACCTCAAAAGAAGAAGTCAAGCAGAAAACAGAAGAAAGATAGTGCTCCTATAGAGCCTACTACTGAAGAGACTCCTGACGAGGCTCATGTATCTACCACTTTCTGTGATCCACCTCAAAGTGGTGAGGATATAATGAAACTTATTAAATTGATGAATCTTTGTACCCAATTACAGTCAAGAGTTCTTGCACTGGAGACTGCAAAATCTACTCAAGCTTTGGAGATTGAGAGCTTAAAGAAAAGATTAAAGAGTTTAGAAAAGAGAAGGAAGTCAAGAACACCAGGGTTCATGAGATTAAGGAAGGTTGGATCAGCTAGCAGGGTAAAATCCTCTAATGATGCCAGTTTGGGTGCTCAGGAGGATGCATCCAAACAGGAGAGGAAAATTGCTGATCTTGATGCTGATGCAGAAGTGACTCTGGTAGATAAGACTCAAAAGATGAATGATGACAACCTAATGTTTGATACAGATGTGTTGGAAGAGCAAGAAAAAGATGTTGCTGAAAAGGAAGTTAGTGCTGCTGATCCAGTTACTGCTGCTAGTGAAGTAGTTACTACTGCTAATGTTGAAGTTACTACTATCAAAGCTCCTACAACAACTATTGATAAGTTAACTCTGGCTCAGATTCTGATAGAAATCAAAGTAGCTAAACCCAAAGCTGTTACATCTGCTGCTACAACAACTACAACTACAAGACTCAAGGCTAGAGGGGTTGTAGTTCAAGAGCTAAGTGAATTCAAAACAACATCATCATCTTTACAAGCATCTCAACTTCTACAGGCTAAAGACAAAGGCAAAGGAATAATGGTGGAGCTTGAAGTGCCATTAAAGAAGAAAGATCAACTTGCTCTTGATGAAGAAATGGCTAGAAATCTTGAAGCTTAGTTGCAAGCTGAACTTATTGAAGAAGAGAGGGTTGCAAGGCAAAAGGAAGAATAAGCCAACATAGCTTTACTTGAATCATGGGATAACATACAAGCTATGATGGAGACATAATTTGAATTAGCTCAGAGGCTACAAGCAAAGGAACAGGGAGAAATAACCATTGAAGAAAGATCAAGATTGTTTGTAAAGCTCATAGAGAAGAGAAAGAAACACTTTGCAGCATTAAGAGCTCAAGAGAAAAGGAGCAAGCCACCAACTAAGGCACAAAAGAGAAATATAATGTCTACCTATTTGAAGAATATGGCTGGATATAAACACAATCAGTGGAAGAGCAAAAGTTATAATGAGATCCAGGACATGTTTGATAAAGAGATGAAAAGGGTAAATACTTTTGTAGATATGAATACAGAGTTAGTGAAAGGCAGTAAGACAAAAGCAGAAGGTAGTTCTAAAAGAGCAGGTAATGAGTTAGAACAGGAAAAGGCTAAGAACCAAAAGGGTGATGATGATCAAGAGGATGTAGAGATGAAAAGGCATATTGAGATAGTTAAGGATGATAAGGTAGCAATTGATGCTATACCTCTAGCTACTAAGCCTCCAGTGATTGTTGACTACAAGATTGATAAAGATAGAAGGATAGGATACTTTAAATTGATAAGGGCTGATGGAAACTTAAAAAGATATTCATCAATGATAAAGATGCTTCATGGTATTAATATAGAAGACCCGGAGACCCTCTAAAAGTTGGTTAAAGCTAAATATGAGAATACAAGACCAGAGGATGACTATGAAAGAGTGTTGTGGTGTGATTTGAAAGTAATGTTTGAACCTGACATAAAGAGTGATGTATGGAGAAGTCTACAAGGGTACAAAGTGACTGTTTGGAAGCTGTTTGATAACTGTGGAGTGCACTTTGTAAGGTTTAGAAATCTACATGTCTTTATGTTAGTTGAGAAGAGATATCCCCTCACACCAATAACAATCACAAATATGCTCAACAAGAAACTTTAAGCTGATCATTGGAATGAGATGTGCTATCAACTACTCAAGCTCATGACAAAGCAGGAAAAGGGTCAATGAAGTGTTTGAATGCATCCTCCTGATAGTGATGAAGACTTTTTAATGAAGAGACTTGAAGATTTAGAAGATAAACATCAAGTTTAGGGGAGGATTGTTAAGATTTAAAGACTTTAAGATAATTCTTAGAGTTAATATCGCTCAGGTATACTTTGTACTGTTGGTGATACTAATGAAAATGATGCTAAGTAGTTATTACTGGTAGTATAAAGTTACTACTGTTAGTTACTACTATTAGTATATATTAGTACTGTTAGTACAAAAGTTAGTACTGCTAGTATATGTCGGTACTGCTAGAATAAAGTTACAACTGCTAGCATAAAGTTAGTACTGCTAGTGTAACTTAGTACTGCTGATGAAGAATGAAGAAAATATTCTAAGTACTTACTACTGCTTGTGCTCAGTTAGTGATGCTAGTTCAAAAGTTAATGCTGCTGGTTTAAACTGCTGAAAGATTACAACTGCTTGGAAAAGTTTCTACTGTCAAATGGATAAAGACAAGAGAAAGGATTGGAGAACAACAATACTTACGAAGATAAGTATTGAGTTATTTTTGTAAAAGATATGTATAAGTTATTTGTTTAAAAGATTATGATAACTTGGGAAAATATTGTAAGCCTTGTAGGACCCCTTGGTGTATAAAAGGAGGTTCTAGGGTATAGAATTCAATGTACCAAAATGAGTCATTGTCACAGCTTCAAGGTTGTAAACCCTAACACTCTCAAAGAGTGTTCGTATTAATATATTAAAGCTTATTATTTTGGTTGTATTTCTGTGTCTCAAACATACTCTTTCTTTATTCTTCTTAGTTGTATAAACAAGATTCCGCATAGTTTATATCATACACTCAAAGTTTTAGTCTTAGTACCTTTAGATTTATCTAAGGATACTAAACCTTACATCAAGCTAAGGAGTTTAAGATATGTTTGTTGGGATCAACAAGTGGTGTCAGAGCTTGTTGTAAAGCTTTGAATAAGAAGAAACAAACAATATATACTAGATCTATTTCTCAGTTATAAGATGGAGCCAGGAACTACTTCTACAACTCTGACTGCAAGACTTCCTATTCTCAACCCAGGGAAATATGATCTCTGGTTAATGAGGATAGAACAATACTTTCTCATGACTGATTACTCCCTCCAGGAAGTAATTCTGAATGGTAACAAAGTGCTGAAGAGAACTGTTGGAGAAACTAAGCAGGAATATGAACCTACTATTACAGAAGAAAAGCAGGACAGAAGGAATGAGATGAAAGCCAAAGGAACTCTACTGATGGCACTCCCAAATAAGGATCAACTGAAGTTTCATTCATATAAAGATGCAAAATTGCTCATGGAAGCCATAGAGAAGAGGTATAGAGGAAAGAAGGAATCCAATAAAGTTTAGAGAACTCTACTCAAGCAACAATATGAGAACTTTGCAGGATCAAGTTCAGAAACAATGGATTAAACTTTTGATAGGTTGCAAAAACTTATTAGTCAGTTGGAGATTCAAGGCGAAGTTATTACACAAGAGGACATGAACTTAAAACTGTTGATGGAAGACTCGTGCTTTGATCTGGATGAACAAAGAGGAAATATAAACCATCAGTTTGGATGACTTGTACAACAACTTAAAAATATATGAACTTGAACTTACAGGATCAACAAACACAAGCCAAAATTCACAAAATGTGGCTTTTATGTCCTCCAACAGCACTAACAGCAACAGCAACAGCAGCACAAATGAAGCAGATAACACTACTTATAGAGTTAGTGTTGCTCATACTCAAAGTAATCCTACATCTCGAGATAACCTTAGTGATGCTGTGAT